>JBBPBX010037679.1:0-30805 GCA_038048925.1 Garcialebias charrua | reverse complement strand
TCAGAGAACAGAAGGCGGAGTTTTGTTAGTTTAGCCTGGCGAGGTCCAGGCTATCAGATAAATAGCTCAGAAACCACTCGGTGGATATTTTTTCTGCTACCAGTGTGTAATTATATGGCTCTAATTTACTGACTGTTGGCCTAGATGAAACATTTGAGATAAAATTCGATTTTTTATCATTTATTTTCGTAGCGCACCCGAGGCTGTTTGGAAAATGTCAAACCGAAACAATTTAAATCCAGCAGATTTGACCATTTCGTGAATTGATTTAGGAACTGTTAAGCTCAGGAACACTTCTGATATAACGTCAGCTAAGAAATATATTTTTTCTCAGCAAAGAAATAATAGTTTTTTACCTTGTTTTCATGAAAATTCCTTCGTGGCGGCAGCCATTTTAACTGACGACGTCAGTCGACGTCGTTCAAAACTCCGCCTTCTGTTCTCTGATTGCTCAGGAACACTTCTGATATAACGTCAGCTAAGAAATATATTTTTCTCAGCAAAGAAATAATAGTTTTTTACCTTGTTTTCATGAAAATTCCTTCGTGGCGGCAGCCATTTTAACTGACGACGTCAGTCGACGTCGTTCAAAACTCCGCCTTCTGTTCTCTGATTGGTCCGGTCAAAAATCTACCGGAGAAATCGTTGTCTATGGGGCAAGTCCCAGACCCTAGTACAAAGCGAAGTGAAGGACAAGGGTCTGGTTTTAACCAGGCTAGTACAAAGTACTCTTCTCAAAAACTACTAGAGAGTATTAATGACTTTTTAACCAATTGATATTTCATTGTGTTGTCAGCAGAAGACATTGAATTAGATTCACTGTATGTAACAGCAACATTCAAAGCACATTTCTCAGACGAACAATAAAGTTTAGAAAAATGACAGAGGCCGTTTCCAGGAATTTTGTTAGAAGAAAGACAAAAGTGTTTTTGAAGCAGCATAGAAAACAAATACACTGCGAACAACAGTGTCTTAAACGCTGACGTTTCCGTCACCCGTCACTTTCTGAACCTTTTGTTCGGTTTTAGCATCACCGAGTTTATCCGGCTTAGTTCGGTTGTGAAGAGTAGACTCTAAATGACTCTACGGAGTTGTCCTTTGCTTATGTCATAGGTAATTGGTGCGGTCGTTATCAGAGAGCCTTATTGGCTACAAAGATGCAGGTGAACGGTTTGAATTATGGGATGCACGATATTGGATTTTTGTCCAATATGTTAAAACTTATTTGGCCGATACCAATACTGGTGTATTTTCCTAGACCTACTTCCAGAGACTACATAGTTTCTCTGCTGTGGAATTAAAATACATAATTCTGCATGGTCTTTGTCAGGTTGGCCTGTTACCAAATGCCGATGACAAATGGGCTGAAAATGATGAAACTCTTCCATTTGGATTATGTTTAATGTCAAATTTATTCATGACATTTACTCTGTAACACAATGACGACACTCGAACAGTGTGCTGGTGAAGATTCTCAGTCATCCAGGACATGATAAAATCAAAAAAAGGCGTTCAATACAGAAACAACTGGACTTTATTTGTAACCGAAGACGTTTCGCTCTTTATCTGAAAAGCTTTCTCAATTCAAAGAGCAGAGTTTGGGAGTGAGGTTTTAAAGGCGGAGAGAAGACACATACCTATGTAAATTGACAAATCACACCTCACACCTTAACAGTAGGGGTTTCATAAGGTCTTTGTTAGTCTAATTCATTCGAACTGTGAAATTTGTAAATTTTCACAAATCTAAACTCAACCTGTTCACAAGTGAAAAGTGCGTAAGTAGTAGTGCGTTGATAGATATATTTGACAGTTTCTTAAATTAAAAATTAACTTAAAGCAGAAGCTTTTATACCGGTGAGTTATTTTGATGGAATGTCCGATATTTAACTTTATCGCTAATGTCTGCTGATACGATACCATGCCGATAATATTGTGCATCCTTAGTTTGAATATCAATTTAAATTGCAGCCGTACTCCGAAGCGACTTGTGATTTTAAAAGTAGTGAAGTAGATTACATGGTCTAAATTGTACTTAAGTAGGAGTAAAATTACACACTTGAAAGAAATACTCGTGAAAGTACTCATACCCAAAACATGTACTTAGAGTAGCGTGAGTATTTGTGATTCCTTAACGACAGCGGTGACCGAGACACGTATGTGTTGTGCCCCGCTTGGTGGAGTCGGCTAAGCGTGAGGGAAACGGAGCTTTGTAGCTAGCATGTGCGTATTGCGCACCGCTAGTTTAGCACTACGTCAGTTCTCCGTGGGTGGGGTTCGGTAGGCAGGGCGCTCGGGTTTTGTTGACAGGGCGGGGCGCCCTGCTTGTACAATGGTAGAGAAAAACGCTGCTCATGCATCTCCCTCCCCCCATCAACAAAAATCCACAAAGACATGAGCGCCCTGCCAAGGCAACTGACCTAGGGGAAATGCTGTAATGTACATCTACAGCTGATTTGTTTTAGAGTCAAGATCCAAGATGGTCATCGCAGCTAACTGACCTTTGTAAGAAACACTAGAGTTTCTAAAATGTATTAATTTTTACAAATATTGACCTAAAATCCGGTGTGTTTAAAGCTGAGAATAAACATATTCTGAGCACGGACAGATCTTTGTTTAAAATTTTACTATCAGTTAAATCCGTGGTTTCCAACTGTGGTCCTTGTGGAACGCCATCCTGCATGTTTTAGTTGTTTCCCTGCTGTGACACACCTAATTTTAATGAATGGGTGCTCAACAGGCTTTGGCAGAACTTCAGGGATAAAATAGCTGAATCGGGTGTGTTGGAGCAGGGACACAACTCCAACATGCAGGATGGCGTCCCTCAAGGACCAGGGTTGAGAACCACTGAGTAATGCCTCATCCTCACCAAACGCATCAAAATGCTCCCAATGCTCTGTGTTTGCTGCTTGTCAACAGATGTCTGTCCCCACCGATCATGTCTGCAAACGCGCAGTGGGAGGAGCGTGTGGCTCCCTTCCCGGTCAGATCCGTGTTGTTTTTATGTACACTGGGCAGATAAAATCAGTTGTACGTGAGCCTCGTTAACACTTGAGTGGGTTTTCTACGAGCCGAACTGCAACTCCAAAAGTCTTTGTTGAGATTAAAACGTTTTTTTTTTTTATGTTTGGGGTGATGTACACTCGAGTGGACAGCAGCAACTTTAAAAATGCCAGGTTTTCCTACCGGATGCTGTTTTCGTCCACAGAAAGTCCCGTCGTCGTTGCGTCGTCACATAGCAGAGTCTCTCCCGAGTGGTTGCTGCGACGCTACGAGCAGCAGAAGCAAGAATATTCTGGCTTCCTGCTGTTCGGCTGCGCGCGTGCGTGAAAAGGGACTGCCAGGTCCTGCTGCGCTGCTTGAAATGCTGAAGGCGCGCCGCGTCACGCCCCGCTGCTCCAAGATGCGCGGCCACATAGACTTTCAATGTAAAGTGGCTGCTTCGGCTGCGCGAAAAGCGTTTGGTGAGGATTCAGCATTAGTCAACTCAGTCTATTAGCAAAATATCTCATGAACGGCTTGTCTGAGAATGTTTGGGTCAAAGGTTATGGATGTTTTTATTACTATGGCTGAGAACAAGAAGATTTTATCTCTGCCCATGAACCATGTGTTGGGTTAACGGAGAGCGCTCTGTGAACCCTCCTGAACTGATAAGGGTATAAAAGCAAGCAGCTAACTCAGCTCGGGGCAGATTATTGTGACTGTGTGTACATTTTATGTATATTTTAGGCCAGTCGCAATAAACAATAAATCAATTAATTGCAAGATAAATAAAATTGATCAACCTCGTTTTCATTTATCGGCTTGATCGTTTCTTTGTGTCGCTCTCCCTTTCTACTGAAGACACTGGATGACAAAAGGCTCAACTCCGGTGCTCTTCGCTGACCCCTCCCTTTCTCTTTAAAATTTTATTTATTTAATTTACTGTCCAAAATTGTGTTTTTGGATCGGTAAAGCAGCTAATCTGAGAAGCTAAGCTACGAGCTAAGCTAACAGGTTGACCTCGGGGTAAAAAAAACCTCCCGTCTTATCGAAGCTCCAAAGTTCACGGTTGAAACCCGTGCCTTGGTGTAAAAAGTTGTTTTTCTTTGCAAAAAGAAGCTGAGAACTTGTTTACTGATTTAAAAAAAATATATATATATTTATATATACAGTATATATTTTTTTTTATTAAAGTTTTATTCATTTTACATATTTAAGAAAAACAACATAAAAGATAATGGAAAAAAAACCATTTCATAAATATGAGAAAAAAAATCAAAATACATAAAATGAAAGGTGGCAGAAAGAAGAAAATTTTCTTATTTTGTCTGCCCCTTTTTTACCACAAAAACCAAAATAAACAATTTACAAACAATCCATTCAAACAATTAACTGCCAAAAACAACAGATCAATTTAGTAACATTTCACACTCAATAATCAACAAATAGATTAGGATGCATTACTTGAAGCTTTAGTATTTTGCTAGCAATTTAGACTTGACAATTTTTTTGAATTTCGTCATAGAGTTTACATCTTACCATACCATACCATACCATTTTATTTATAAAGCACTTTAAACAGGAACAAGTCCACCAAAGTGCTGGACAAACAAACACGCAACAGGCAACACATACAATGAAGTACAACACGAAAAACATAAAAACATTGCAGATCATAAATCAAACGATCCAGTACACATCAGCTGGCATTGAAAGCGATGGAGTAGTAGTGAGTTTTTAACCGGGATTTGAAAACCGAGAGGGAGGGGGCCTGTTTGATGAGCAGCGGTAACTCGTTCCAGAGTCTTGGGCCTGCTACAGAGAACGCTCTGTCACCCCTGCGCTTAAGGCGAGTTTCTGGAACTATTAAGAGTACCTGATCCTCTGACCTCAAAGCACGTGGAGGAACATATGGGTGTATCAGATCCGAGAGATAGGCGGGGGCGAGACTGTTCAGCGATTTGTAGACATACATGAGAATTTTGAATTGGATTCGAAGATGAACCGGTAGCCAGTGAAGGGAGGCCAAGACTGGTGTAATGTGCTCTCTTTTGCGTGTGCTGGTTAAAAATCGGGCAGCTGCGTTCTGAACCAGTTGTAATCGTGCAATGGTGGCTTGACTGACGCCAAACAGAAGTGAATTGCAGTAATCAAGCCTAGATGTAATGAATGCGTGAATCACTGTCTCCAGGTGCTTTTTGGATAATATGGGCTTCAGCTTAGACAGACGCCTCAGCTGGAAAAAACAGGATTTGACAATCATGTTTACATGACTGTTGAGTTTCATGGAAGGATCCATTATCACTCCCAGATTTTTGACTTTTTGTTTTTCGGACAGGGGTAGAGCAGACAGGTCAATGCAGTGGTTTGAGGTTGTGTCATTGGGAAGGAACAATATGGCTTCAGACTTCTTATCATTGAAGCTTAACATCTTTAACATCTTTTTCCAAAACATTCCACAATTCCACTCCCTTATTCGAAATAAAACGTCCCTTCAAACTAGTCCTATATCTAGGTTTAACAAACATTTCGGTTCCTTTTAAACTGTAACGGCTTTCTCTCTTTACGAAAAACATTTGAACATTTGTAGGTAGCACATTCTTATGAGCCTTATGCATTACTAGCAAAATATTATAATCTACCAATTCATGAAATTTCAATAATTTGAGTTGTTTAAATAATACATTTGATGGATGACGATAAGGCTTTCTAGCAATAATTCTCACCGCTCTTTTCTGCAAAATAAAAATAGAATTTGTTATAGTTGTACAGGCTTTACCCCAAACCTCCACACAATATTAAAATATTATATAATAACATATTATATATAATAATAATATTATAACAATATTAAAAGCTTTATGTGTCAAATGCTATGCTAAAGAGCTCAAACCACACTGAGCGTCCGCCATTTTGAGAACCGAAAAACGGGAACGAGAAATGGCCCATGTCACATCAAGGGGCCTCCCTCCCATTTTTCTTTGAGACCCGCTGCTCGCTCCCTCACTATCCATCCTTCAGTTCAAACAGTCTCATACTACCATCCAGTGGTCAAAAAAGGTACTATCGGTATATGCTAAAATTAACCAACATTTCTTCTTAAATTTGATAATGATTACTAACTATTGTCAAATTTCAAACAATATTATCGTTTGTCACAATAATTTCTGACACAGTTAATCGCCCAGCAAAATTTGTTATCGTGACAGGCCTAGTATAATTATGCAACCGGTCCCGAAAGTATAACCTTTCAAGTACCGATTAAAAAATCTTCTCCTGCTATAGAGTCTAGTTCTTTTTGGGTGAACGACGCAAGCGAGAATATTTTTCTGCAGATGGATTTTCATGAAACTTTCGGGAAGTAATGATTTGACCTTCCTGAGCTAACCCAAGTTAAGATGGCTGCCACAGTGAAAACACAAGAGTCATTCAGTTTTACAGATACTGATCTAAAATCTGACGTGGTACTAGCAGAGAGTCATTCACATCACGTAACGTTATTCTTAAAGTTTGACCAAAATGTCTGATTCCTCGCGTTTATGTGGCATGAAAGGCGACGTGCATCCCTTCTTAATCCGTGTATGGTTCGTTCTTTGATTATTCCGTTTCAAAACAAAAACGGAATAACCAAACAAGCTTTGGTTATTCCGTTTTTTCGTTTTTAAAATGAAATTACAAAAAACGGTTTTTAAACGGTTTTTCTGTTTTTCCGTTTTTAAAACAAAATTAGAAAAACGGCAATTGCAAAAATAAAAAAAGTGTACGTTTTGGTTTTTGCGTAAACCAAAACAAGCTTTTATTTTGTTATTCAACACGAGAGCTTATGGCGGAACCGGAAATGAATACTGAACTCCCGACACATTAGTTTTTTCCTCTCAAAAGTTCGATAATCAATTCAGAAAACGGTTCAAGTGCAGCCATTGCCTATTATTTAGGAATGGTTTGTTTTTATGCCGTTTTTCTCCGCTGTAAAATTTATTCTTTGGCGACTTCCGGTACGTCATTTCCGGTATCGCTACAAATTAAAACAACAAGCGTATTTTATTTTTGAGATCCATCCATCCATTTCCATCCATTTTCTTCCGCTTATCCGGGGTCGGGTCGCGGGGGTAGCAGCCTAAGTAGGGAGGCCCAGACTTCCCTCTCCCCAGCCACTTGGAGCAGCTCCTCTGGGGGAATCCCAAGGCGTTCCCAGGCCAGCCGAGAAACATAGTCCCTCCAGCGTATCCTGGGTCTTCCTCTGGGTCTCCTCCCGGTGGGACATGCCCGGAACACCTCACCAGGGAGGCGTCCAGGAGGCATCCTAACCAGATGCCCGAGCCACCTCAACTGGCTCCTCTCGATGTGGAGAAGCAGCGGCTCTACTCCGAGTCCCTCCCGGATGACTGAGCTTCTCACCCTATCTCTAAGGGAGAGTCCAGCCACCCTGCGGAGAAAACTCATTTCAGCCGCTTGTATCCGAGATCTTGTTCTTTCGGTCATAACCCAAAGCTCATGACCATAGATGAGGGTGGGAACGTAGATCGATCGGTAAATTGAGAGCTTTGCCTTTTGACTCAGCTCTCTCTTCACCACGACAGACCGGTGGGCGATTTCTGAGATCGCAAAGCAAAAATCAAACGCTGTTGATTTACTATTACGGTATTTCGATTTTGCAATTTTCAGATTTAGGTTTTAAAAACAGAAAAAAACGTTTAAAAACCGTTTTTGTTTTCTACTGGTAACTGAAGAACATGTGCCGGGAGTTCAGTATTCATTTCCGGTTCCGCCATAAGCTCTCGTGTTGAATAACAAAATAAAAGCTTGTTTTGGTTTTCACAAAAAACAAAACGTACACCTTTTTTTATTTTTGCAATTGCCGTTTTTCTAATTTCGTTTTAAAAACGGAAAAAACGTTTAAAAAACGTTTTTGTAATTTCATTTTAAAACGAAAAAACGGAATAACCAAAGAACGAGCCATACACGGATTCTTCTTGGTATCCTAGGTTTGTAACTTCCCTCGTGTCTGCAGCGACGTGCTCGTCTTAAATGTGTTTGAAGCAGTCTGCGTTCTCTCTGCTGTTTTCAGCTCTAAGCGTGCTGCTCTGGCCGCTGGTGGTGTACCACGAGCTGATCCAGAGGATGTACACGGGCCTGGAGCCGATCCTGATGAAACTGGACTACAGCATGAAGGGGGAGACTGAGCACCGCAAGCACGACAAGAGAAGTGAGCGTCTCGTTTACTCAGTTCTCTGCGGAATAAATTACAAGTTCTTCGTCCTTTTGTGGACGGGGGCAAAAGCGTCTTTGTGTTTCCGTCTCGGCCGTGCTAAAGGTGTGTGTGTTTTTTAACAGAGGTCAAGAAGGAGCTGGAAGAGGGAGACGAGCCCCAAGAGGACACAGACAGTGAGAGCGAAGAGGAAGAGGAGGAGTTGTCCTGCTTCGCTCCCACGGTACGAACACACTCCTGACAGTTGGACTCGCGAGACACAGGAGTAGGATGACTCGTCTAAGGACTCGTGTACAGGTGGTCCCCGACTTACGAGCGAGTTCCGTACTTATGAGTTGCTCGTAAACCGAAAATTCGTACATCGGAATGGCCCGCAGTGGCTATCTTGTAAAACCGGAACTTTGCTCGCAAATTGAAAAAAGACGCTAGCGCTGCGGCGCACACCCGTTTATCAACATGAGACTGAACAAGCGTACATACTGATCCTTAAACATGCACAACACTTTATTTACAAGCAGTTAGCTAGCACATTACACCACACATTCATCTATAAACACATACCTGTACAGTTTTTTCTGTACAACAGTGCTTTTCTCTGCCTTTTGTTTTCACACGACAGACACGTCGTCTCTCGCCCCCCCCTCCGCGCGCTCTATGTGCAGTCAAAGTGCAGTGCAACTGTCTAGTCCAGACAGAAAGGACTGTTAGTATCCTAACTTCATACAGAAAAAGTTTTAATAACTTACCGAAAGCCGTCTGCTTGCGCCGCCATCAGCTGCATCTGTTAGCATTAGCTCCCCCGAATCCGCAGCTCCGGGCAGTCCGGTTTATCTGCATCTCCAAAAATGCTGTCGGCTTTGTTATTCCAAGTTAGCTCGTTGTCCCCCGATGTCTTCGGCTTCCAGTCCGACATCGAGGCGAGCTCCAGGGACCTCTGATCGCACAAAGCCGGCTGTCGAAGCAACAGCTCTGGTGGGGTCCGGTTTAGCATGTTAGCTTAGCTCATACCATGAGCTGCTGGTCTCGCGCGGCGCTGTGGGAGCGCTCGGCGGAGCGATCGCGGTTGCTGCTCCAGTCCTGAGACATTCACAGAGTTCAGGGAGTGTTTCCAGTTAATTTATCCGTATGAGGCATGCTCTTATGGGAGAAACAGTCCTCCAAAAGCCGACTGCCGAGTGCCGACCGAGACCGGAAGTAATGAATGTAAAATGGCGGCTCCGCCATTTTACATTCATTAGTTCCAGTCTGGCAGTACCGAAATACCAGTTCATTCATTAGTTCCAGTCTCGGCAGTGTTCAAAAAAGCACGAAATTATTTAAAAAAATGATAATAATGATACTTTACGTATATATAAAGCCATTTAAAACATTCACAGCTGCAACACATGAAATTAAGAACATTTAAACCCAAAAAAAAAAAAAATTTTTTTTTTTTTAATTTCATATTTTTATTAATTATGATAATCTCGTAAAGTCGAACGCTCGTAGGTCAGGGCGCTCGTAAGTCGGGGACCACCTGTAGTCTGCGTCGAACAGAACTGCTGCCGTGCACGACCTCCTGGATTAAATTTCAAGTCGTGCCACATTCCTTTCCAGCAACAGGAAGATGTGGGTCAGGCGATACCTGACCCGCTCAGGTAGAGGATTATTTCTAGCTCTGTACACAGAAAAGAAAGAGGTTTCATTTATTTCCGTACGGACTCTTCTATACATAGTTGATCTGAAAACTGGAGCCCGATCAAAATGGGAATTTTGGCTCTCACGGATGAGGAGGTTGGGAGGCGAAGGCTAATGCAGATGATGTCTGATATATTGGCTGGAAATTTTTTATCTTTGTCCATCTCCAAGAAACTATCGTGTTTTTCAACCTATAAGTCTCAGTTTTTTTATATAATTTTCATACCCTGCGACTTATTTATGGCTTTTTTCTCATTATTCATACTGAGCTATGACAGTTTTCATTTATTCTGACTGAAAGTACTGAACACTATCATTTTCAGCCACTGGATGGTACTAGAGTAGTATGGCATGCCGTTATATCATGTAATAGGTGGCTATTAAAGACTCAATCGGCTTGCCATATCCTGCCACCTTCGTCCATCTCCTCTGGAGCAACGGTCAAATCTGCTTCATTTTGCGGCGGCGCCCCGGAGAAATGCAGCAGATTTAAAGTGCATTTATTAACATATTTTCCACCGTACACGTTGCATCAGTCCAAATTTGTCTAAGAAAGTGCCCAAACAGTTTAGCAATGGTCTAAACTTGTTGCGTTATTGGATGTAATGTCCGGTCACACGACCGGAATCGTCATAAGATAGAAAACGGACTTTCTGTTTACGGGTTTCCTGCCTGGAAACAACGTGTACGGTGGAAATTACGGTAGTCGATATGAAACCACGCAATTTTTCTTAATCTTTGATTTTGATGCGGAAAGAGCGACGGAGAACGTCGAGTATTTGACCGGCTGTAATGCGACGACTGAAACTGGTCCCTGGCTTAAAGTAAATGTTTAATTCTGGGCACGTTTTGTAACCGAACCCCCGGTGTGAACAGACAAACTGCTGAAATGATTAAAACAAGCAGTTTTTTATATATTGGTATATATTTGTGTTTTGTGATCAGGTGGATGTGAGAACTACGGCTCTGGCTATGGCCATCACGGACTCTGAGCTGTCGGATGAAGAGGTGTCTATTCTGGAGAGCGGCGGGTTCTCTGTTTCCAGAGCCACCACCCCGCAGCTAACGGACCTGTCTGAAGGTAAATCTGAGCGATGATCGTCTCACACGAAGGTTCAGAACAAAATGAAGGTCAAACGTTCAGCGTACCAACCTCTCTGTTACAGACTTGGACCAGCAGAGTTTACACAGCGACCCCGAGGAGGCCTTCCTGCGGGATCTCCCAGAGTTCCCTTCGGTGGAGGAGTTCCCAGCCGGCGAGCGCGGCCTGCTGCACTTCCACCCGCGAGGCTCGTCTCAGGGAGACGGGGCGCAGGCCGAGCCGGAGAAGGAGCCGCTGAGTCCCGCCAGCCTCCTCCTCCATCACCTGGCCTCGCCGCTGCACTTTGTGAACTCGCACTTCAACGGACACGGGCGGCCACCCGGCGCCGAGGAGGGGGCGCAGAGGCCGGCGGCAGAGGGACGCGAAGCGGCCGCGGTGTCCCACGGAGCCCAGCGCTCCCTGGAGGCGCTGAGCGAGGAGATCGTGAGCACGGCCATCTCCACCGTGGTGCAGAACACTCTGTCGGCCCTGCTGCGCTCCGGCGAGGCCAGCGAGGAGCCGTCCCTCGCCGAGCTCGTCCCGGCTGAAACCCCAACGGACCCTCTGGAGACCCCCACCCAGTCCACCGACACCGCAGCCGGGGCGCTGGATCCCAACAGGGACATGGACGAGGAGGTCACGACGGAAAGCAGCGCCGGCGAGGAGTTCCCAGACGACACGTTAGTTCCGACCGAGGAAGAGGACTTTGAGGTGTTGGACCAAAGTGAACTGGAGCAGGTGGATGAGGGGCTGGAGCCCGGCTCGGACGGAGAGGTGGGCGGAGCGGCTCCAGACACAACCACATCTCTACATCCACAGTCATAGCCCACACTCGCCCCCACGTGTATCCGTTTTGTTTTTACTACTCTGTTGAAACACACAACGCATTATTATGGTTTTATTTTGACGATGTCGTGGCAGGAGCCTGAAAACATTCTGCTTTCACATTTCAACGTTCTTCTCAACTTCGGTATCTGATCTGTTTCACGTTCAGAAGATGCTATCTGGTGGCGGTCACACTAACGAAGCCTTAACGTCCCATTGAGCGGGATGTTCATTTAAAAAAATAATAATTACAAGCTGTTACAGTTTACCAATACATTAAAGTATCTGAGGCGTGCTCTGGTCAAAACACAAGATTACAGCCTTCAATCGTATTTGTTGAGCTGCTAACCCTTCTACTCCTACATCGAGTCATGGATTAGACATAAATAATGTAATTCTTAAATATGCTGTCTTGCCAAAACTAGCCCAAGTTTTTATTTTCTCCGTTCAGCGATTACAGGTTTCAGATGAAGGTAGAATAATCTGGCCCTGTTGGGGATTTGATGCAGTTCCAGAGATAATGAAGACTCCCGATAAAGTAACTGGGCTGCATTTTATTTTTAATTTGCACATTTATCAGTTGCAAACACTCAAATGCATGCTCTCAAGCACAAATAACGCAATTTTATTTCGTAGTGTGTCCCCATGCGGCTGCTACAGTCGAGGCTTCGTTTGTTGCCCGTTCACTTGATAAAACGGTTGTTATTGTTTATTATCGCATAAAAATCTAAATCTGGTGAAGTTAAGCGTCCTGCGAACAATTAGGATGCCTTAGCTACCGGTTGAATCCGTCCAAGCAGATGTTAATCTCAATGGTACCCAACCGTGGTCCTTGAGGAACACCATCCTGCATGTTTTAGCTGTTTCCCTGCTTTGACACACCTGGTTTGAATGAATGGGTGATGATCAGTGAGCAATTAAATGACGGAATCAGGTGTGTTGGAGCAGGGAAACTACTAAAATGTGTAGGATGGTGTTCCTCAAGGACCACTGTTAGGTACCACTAGTTTATCTAAATATTTGGAATAAAAATGGGTAAAATGTTGGATATATATAACAAATATATGTGCTATAAATTATTTAATTTACAGCTTATTAAACTTGATTAAAAACCATAGGGGAGAATTAAGAGTATATTTTATTCCTGTGATTAACCCATAAAGATTGTATATACATGTTTTAATGGCACAGTGTGTTCAGGTGTAATTGTTATTAAAAAAAAAAAAAAACAGCAAATCCACATTTGCACCTTTTGAGTTGAATCAGTTTTTGGGGGATTTATCGCCTGAGAATGGATTCTTTGACATTCTTGGATGTTAAGAACGGAACAATGACACACAAAAGTGACTTTTTATGTAAAAGAAGACAGAAGGAAAGCCTCTCCGGGGGCGGGTGGCACACTTTTTATTAACAGTTGTGAATAGGGGTTGTTGCATCTGTGTTGGTTGATCCATACGTGACTGAATTTGTTTGAAGGACTCATTGGGTAGGCCCGTGCTCTGTTTGGACCTTTGTTTTTGCATGCGGCACATCACGCATGTAACATTCGCGGTCGATTTTCACGATTTTATTTTATTTTTTACTTTTTCGTTGCCGTCTTTGTAAAAAGTCACCAAAAACCTGCGTTCAGTTGGATGCAAGGGCCTGTTGTGCTTCTGGTACCTCCGCAGCATCCTCCACCCGGGGGTGGATTAGAACACCACAGGATGTGTTTTCATTACCCCATCTGTTTATGCGTCGTTCCTACTAACCCTGTTTTCTCCAGTCGTTTTATAGTATAGAAATATAAAATAAATTAAAAACAGTGTATTTTCTGCATGTAAAATCTGCACTCTGTCCCATGTTCTTTGTCAAATGCACAATTTGTGGAAAATATAAAAATACTAGTTAGAATGTTCCTGGTTAAAACAAGCTTATAGATTTTTTTTGTGTTTATTTTGTTACTAATGATGGAAAAAGTTTGCTGTAAATGCTGTAAATCAGTAATAAATGTGATTTTTAAAGGGTCTTTAAATGTGTTTTCTACCTAAATGTGACTCATTTAAGAAGGTGTGGAGAAAGCAATATAACTTTAAATTATTTTTCCATAAAGTAGTTTCAGTGGACGGGTTTGATAAAGCGGGAAAATAAAAGTGAATACAAATAAATAAACAGTCAATGTCCACTTATACATTTATTTATTATTTGAAGGTTTTTTTTTTTGTAGTGTAGAAAGGTTTTAATTCGTCTTATCTTTTTCCTGGGGAAAAGAGAGAAAAAAAATCAGATTTAAAGTTGGGACAGGATCAAAAACGGGAGGAAAAATATTTAATTCAACTTTTGTTCCATTTCATGTTTTGTCCTGTTAAGTTTATTTGTACAATTCAAGTCTGCAACATTTTTTTTTTTTAAATGGGCATAAATGTCAGAATTGCTGGATTTTCCAGATTTTAATTGCCGTATTTTACGGTATATAAGCCACTATTTACATTTTCACAGGATTTGAGTCAGTCACCTATACACAGTTGTGGCACATATACATACAACATAGATATTTTGTGTGTATGCACGCAGCTTATACAGTGAGGAAAATAAGTTTTTGAGCACCCTGTGACTTTGCAAGTTCTCCCACTTAGAAATCATGGCGGGGTCTGAAATTTTCATCTTAGATGCATCTCCACTGTGAGAGACATAATCTAAAAAAATAAAATCCGGAAATCACAATATATGATTTTTAAATAATTTGTGTGTTACTGCTGCAAATAAGTATTTGAACACCTGTGAAAATCAATGTTAATATTTGGTACAGTAGTCTTTGATTGCAGTTACAGAGGTCAAAGGTTTACTGTAGTTTTCCACCAGGTGTGCACACACTGCAGCAGGAGATTTTGGACCATTCCTCCACACAGATGATCTCAGGTTTCTGGGCTGTCGCTGAGAAACATGGAGTTTGAGCTCCCTCCAAAGATTTTCTATAGGGTTTAGGTCTGGAGACTGGCTAGACCACTCCAGAACCTTGATGTGCTTCTTACGGAGCCACTCCTTGGTTCTCCTGGATGTGTGCTTCATGTCATTGTCATGTTGGAAGACCCAGCCACAACCCATCTTCAATGCTCTAACTGGGAAGGAGGTTGTTCCTCAAAATATCACAACACATGGCCCCGGTCATCCTCTCTTTAATACAGTGCAGTCGTCCTGTCCCTTGTGCAAAAAAACACCCCCAAAGCATGAGGCTTCCACCCCCATGCTTCACAGTAGGGATAGTGTTTTTGGGATGGTACTCATCATTCTTCGTCCTCCAAACATGGCGAGTGGAATTAAGACCAAAAAGACGGGCCTGGACGTGTGCTGATTTAAGCAAGGGAACCTTCCTTGCCATGCATGATTTTAAACTATGACGTCTTAGTGTATTACCCACAGTTACCTTGGAAACAGTGGTGCCAGCTCTCTTCAGGTCATTGACCAGTTCCGTGTAGTTCTGGGCTGATTCCTCACCTTAGGATCACTGATACGCCACAAGGTGAGATCTTGCACAGAGCCCCAGTCCGAGGGAGATGGACAGTCATGTTTAACTTCTTCCATTTTCTAATAATTGCTCCAGTTGATCTTTTTTCACCAAGCTGCTTGGCAATTGCCCTGTAGCCTTTTCCAGCCTTGTGGAGGTCTACAATTTTGTCTCTGGTGTCTTTGGACAGCTCTTTGGTCTTAGCCATGTCAGTAGTTGGAGTCTTACTGATTGTGTGTGGTGGTGTCTTTATGCAGCTAACTACCTCAGACAGGTGCTTCTAATTTACAATAAGTGCTTGCTTCTGCTGAGGTCGGTTGCTTCCCCTCCCACTCCGCTGTGCTTTGCTACTTTGTCTGTCTGTAAAACTGCTTGAGACTTAGTTGCCTTGGGCAGAATGGATCAGATCTCTGGGATTTTTACACAGGTACATTCCATCGTAGCCTGGCCCTTGCCTTCCTACGCAGCTCCGCTCAATTCTCATTTCCCTTCACTGCTCCGTCTGGGACTTCTCCCATAGACAAGGATTTCGCCGGTAGATTTTTGACCGGACCAATCAGAGAACAGAAGGCGGAGTTTCCGGACCAATCAGAGAACAGAAGGCGGACGTCGTCAGTTTGCCCTGCTTAAAATGGCTGCCGGCACGAAGGAATTTTCAAGAAAAAAAGGTAAAAAACTATTATTTCTTTGCTGAGAAAAAATATATTTCTTAGCTGACGTTATATCAGAAGGGTTCCTGAGCTTAAAGGGATTGTGACATGATTTTTTTACTATTCATAAAATTGCTCAAAATATATATATTTTATCATTTAAATATGTTTGTTTTTGCAAACAAAATGATAAATCACTTTAATTTTGCTTTAAAAGTGATTTTGAACTTCAAGCCGTGTTTAATCATGGGAAATCCCATTACACACGAACGCACCATCTGTGATGTCACACTGGGCAGAGCTCTGGGCTTGTCACAGTGCGCAGGTATGAGCAGCTCGACATGAAGGAAGTCTGATACAGCATCAGACCTAAATTAGATCCTGTTGTTTCTTGTTCCATCACCCAAACAATTTTCTGCTTCCCAAAATGAAGACAAATAGCTCAAATCTTCACTTAGATTGCTAAATTCGTCCAGTTTTAAATTGTCCGCTATTAAAGACACCACAGCCCTCTGCCCAGTGTGACATCACATATGGTGCGTTCGAGTGTAATCGGATTTCCCATGATTAAACACGGCTTGAAGTTCAAAATCACTTTTAAAGCAAAATTAAAGTGATTTATCATTTTGTTTGCAAAAACAAACATATTTAAATGATAAAATATATATATTTTGAGCAATTTTATGAATAGTAAAAAAATCATGTCACAATCCCTTTAACAGTTCCTAAATCAATTCACGAAATGGTCAAATCTGCTAGATTTAAATTGTTTCGGTTTGACATTTTCCAAACAGCCTCGGGTGCGCTACGAAAATAAATTATAAAAAATCTAATTTTATCTCGAATGTTTCATCCAGGCACACAGTCAGTAAATTAAAGACATATAATTACACACTGGTAGCAGAAAAAATATCTACCGAATGGTTTCTGAGCTGTTTATCTGAACAGTTAGCCTGGCCCTCGCCAGGCTAACTGGACTGGACAGGCTAACGTGACGTATGTTGCAACTCCGCGCAACATACGTCACGGCCAAACGTTAACAATTGGGTAACCTCAGCAGATGCCACGCCTCCAGCAAGAATCGGTTCTCTATAGGAGAAACTCCAGACCCTAGTCCGACGCGAAGTGAAGGACAAGGGTCTGGTTTTAACCAGGCTAATTCCATCGGTGTGGCCACATAATTTTGACATTTCTGAACCGTTTTGGACCAACACAGACTCAAGGTAGATGTCATTATGTTCTGCCTGTCCCTAAAACAACTGTGTGCTTTTCTGAATCTGACTCCCCGGCTGGCCTTGAAGGACACCTTATCTGAATATACCTGGTGGACATGTAATCTGACACTTAACCCCGCCCATAAGGGAATTCCACCGTCAACCAGAGTGAACCAGCTGAATAATTATTCTGTCATCATTTCAGGACTCCTGTATTCTCATTTGACCGTGGCCATTCCCCGACATGCCTCAAGAATGTTTACTGATCTCATCGGAGGGAGCTGGTTGATTATTCCATCCTTATCAGAACTCTTATGCCGGGTACCTACCAGACGCGTTTCGGCCAGCGGAAGCGGCCAGTTTACATTGAAAGTCTATGTGGAGACGCGTCGAGGCGCGTCGAATCGTGAAGCGGCGCGTTTTGAGTGTTTGAAGCGGTGCGGCGGCACGCGGCAGTTCCTCCACGCACGCGCGCGTCCGAAGCAACCTATGCGTCGAGCCGCCAAGGATCAAATATTTGAACTTTCGACGCTCGACGCGTCGCAGCAACCAATCGGGAGAGACTCTGCTATGTGATAACGCAACGGTAGGTCAACCGGTAGGTCTGGATGCGTTTGAAGCGGCGCGGCGGCACGTGGCAGTTCCTTTCCACGCACGCGCGCGTCCGAAGCAACCTATGCGTCGAGCCGCCAAGGGTCAAATATTTGAACTTTCGACGCTCGACGCGTCGCAGCAACCAATCGGGAGAGACTCTGCTATGTGATAACGCAACGGTAGGTCAACCGGTAGGTCTGGATGGCGCTTTGCAAGGCAGGCTACCACTACCGGTGTATGAATGTCTGAATGAATGGGTGGATGGCTGGTATTGTAAAGCGCTTTGGGGCTCCTCACAGGGGGCTGGAAAGCGCTATATATGTTTACTGCCGAGCTAAAACAGTAGCTAAGGCTTTCCAGTTACTGCAATCCGCTTTTGACATCATCCAGTCAGATTTGTTCCGTCTCAAACTTGTCCTAAATGCTGATAAAACAAAAGGGATGTTTTTTTCAAATAGGAAGGCGGTTCCAGCAGATCCTCCTCTGATTTTATCTTCAAATGGTGTCCCTATTGAGTTTGTTGATTCCTATAAATATCTGGGTATCCTGATCGATTCACATCTCTCTTTTAAACTCCACGTGGAAAACCTAGTGAAGAAACTGAAAGTTAAACTGGGTTTCTTTTTCAGAAACAGATCATGTCTAACACTGAATGTTAGGAAACGCCTTGTATCTGTGACTTTCCTTCCCTCCATTGATTACGGTGACATTCTCTACATGAATGCTCCTACAAGCACCCTGCGGATGTTGGATGTGGTCTATCATGGTGCACTAAGATTCATAACTGGTTGTGATTATCGTACCCACCACTGCACCCTGTATTCACTGGTTAACTGGACATCATTAACCTCACGCAGACTCTTCCACTGGTACATTTTCATCTTTAAATCACTTCTTGGTCTGCTGCCCTCATACATCTCCTCCTACATGTCTTTGCGTGAGTGCAGCTACAGTGTGCGCTCTCAGGACATGATTACCTGCAGTGTTCCGTCAGTGAGGACTGAACTTGGAAAAAGGGCCTTCTCCTACTCCGCTCCTGCTTCTGGAATATCTTACAAAAAGATCTGAAGCTCTCGACCTTGACTTCTCTAAATGGTTTTCAGAATCTGTTGGAATCCTGGCAAAAACAGATTTGTTCCTGTCTTTGATTTTATACGTTTACCTTATAATGTTTTGCTAGTTTTTTGATGCTTTGTTAAAAAAAATAAAAAAAATCTTTTGTTTTTTTCTCTCTTTTGTTTTTTTCCTCTCTTTTGTTGTCTATTGTTTATTGTTTGGTCTGAATGACTATAGACCGGTGGCTCTCACCCCGATAGTCGCTAAATGTTTTGAGAAACTGGTCATGTCCCACATCAAGACAACCGTCAACATCAGCGAGGACCCTCATCAATATGCATACCGTGAGAACCGATCAACAGAGGACGCCATCTCCTCTGTGGTCCACACTGCTCTCACCCACCTGGATCAGAAGGACTCATACGTGCGTCTGCTCTTTGTGGACTTCACATCTGCTTTCAACACCATGATCCCCCAAACTCTGATAGACAAACTATCCACACTTGGACTAAGCCCCTCCATCTGTAACTGGGTACTAGACTTCTTAACAAACAGACCACAGTCCGTGAAGATCCACAACTTCTCCTCCTCCACCATCACCCTCAGCACTGGCTCTCCTCAAGGATGTGTGCTGAGCCCTCTTCTGTTCACTCTGCTCACATATGATTGTACAGCCACACATCCAGGCTGTCATATTGTTAAGTTTGCAGATGATACAGCTGTGGTGGGATGCATCACAGATAATGATGAATCCAGCTACAGACAGGAGGTGGAACATCTGGAGAGCTGGTGCAAAGAGAACAACCTTCACATGAATGTGAAGAAGACGAAGGAGATGATTGTGGACTTCAGAAGGAACAAACACACCCACACCCCACTGTATATAGGTGGATCTGCGGTGGAGGTGGTCTCCAGCTACAAGTACCTGGGTGTACACTTGAATGATAACCTCAGCTGGAGCAATAACACCACCAGCCTGATCAAGAAAGGACATCAAAGACTCTACTTCCTCAGACGGCTGAGACGAGCTGGTCTGAGAAGCTCAGTCCTCACCTCGTTCTACAGGTGTGCAGTGGAGAGCGTCCTGTGCTCCAGCATCAACGTGTGGCATGGAGGCTGCACAGTTGCAGAGAGGAAAGCTCTACAGAGAGTGGTGAAGGCTGCACAGAAGTCTGTTGGAGTCAGTCTCCCCACCATCACAGACATTTACACCTCCAGATGCAGGAAAAGAGCCACCTGCATCATGAAAGACCTCACTCACCCAGCACACTCACTCTTTGCACCACTCCCCTCGGGACGGAGGTTGAGGAGCATCAAATGTAGAACCACTAGACTGAGGAACAGCTTCTACCCTGAGGCTGTCAGACTCATGAATAAATAAATAATAAGAATAAACACTGCAAAATGTCACATCATGTTGATACTGATCTGTTTCTTGTTGCTGCGTTCATCTGTGACCATCTGCTCATAATGACTCATGTTCGTGCTGCTGTTTATAATGATGTTTTTCTACTACATTAGGGCTTAGTGTATTACTAGCTGATGTCTCTCTTAGTTAATCCTAGATGTTATTATTGTTTTTCTCTTGCATTTGTTGTTGGATGTAACTGGGACCCTGTGTACATAATCTCGTTTTCAACACATGTACTACATGCGGTGCAAATGACAATAAATTCTCTCTGACTCTGACTCTGACTCTCTGACTCTGTTTGTTTGTTTATTGTTTAAGGAAATTATATCATTGCTGTTCATTGTTCTTTACCCTACCCTCCCTAAGTTTTCCTCCTCCCTGCTTGCTTTTTGTCTCATCTGTGACTCTTCAGCGCTCACTCAAACCAATTTGCGATGGATTTAATAAATTGGGCTGTTTCCTCTATAGATAAGATTTTTTCCACGAAGCGGACCGGGCCAGGAGAAGCAGTCTGCCCCTCTGACACGCACGCTGTCGGATACATGATGGACTCGTGGGGACAGTGGCAACCTATGTGTCTGACCGTCTTGTCTGTCGAAGACGTGGAAGATTTGTGGATTATTGGGATATTGGTGGCAGCTGCTCTGTTTTTTGGCGTCAGCGGAGCTGTCTGCTACTGGAAGCTCAGGAAGACTTCGGCGGCTATCAGCGCGCTGGCCAAACTTCCTGATCAGCAAGATTCTCTGATCCGGGCTGTGAGCTCCTCATCCCAGCTGTTGTACGAACTGAATCGCACGATGGGAGCGGCGGTAGACCACCGCGGACCTGCGGTGCGCTTTGGAACTCGTTTACAGCCGCCCGGCCTCAATCAGGGCACAGATGGGGGTTCGTAGCTCGGAACCTCATATGATTCGGCGATTTTGGACCTGAACAGCACCTGGACTTGGAAGGCTGCAGTCAAAAAGAACACTGTGGCCTGGATTGAAGATAAACAAAAGAACTATCTAATCTGGTTTCTGCACACGACCTTGAAAAGAAGGCTGTCTGGAAACTATTCTCCTGGAGTCGTAGAGCTGAAGAGACCTTGCTGACCTCCTCCCCCCCCCCAGAGATCTCTGTGTGTGCGCTCGGATAGCGCCAAGCTGAACAACTGCTGAACTGTGCTTATCTGAATGTTACTCACAGACTCTTTGATCTCCTTGCATGTCGTCAAACTGCAACAATGTCTTGTCTGGTTGTGCTTAATGCTGATAGAGTTTTTGGGACTTTATCATAGAGTGTCTTAAGGCAATCTTTGATAGATTCTTTTTTTGAATATCACAAATGATACCTATTGTGTTTTCCTTTTTCCATATCTGATTTGACCTTCATCCCGAGACGGATGAGAGAGGCCGCGCTGAAGAACTGAATAAGCAGCAGCTTTACATTCTCTACCCCTCTTCTGGATGACTGTGTATACATTATCACTAGTAGCAAACCATGACAACGAGCCGAAACGGGAAGCGGCTGCGCGCTACCGGCACTACACGTGAGTACCGTTGTGTCCGCCCACCGGTGGGAACAGCTGTTCCGCGGGGGGGTTTCGGCGAACATTTATCGCGGCTAACCGTAGGGAGAACGTCGCCATAATTTTATATGGTTTTATATGTGTATAGAGTTGTTATTGGTGTGTATGCCGATGTTTTATTAATTGTATTTAGTCATTTATGTTCGTGTCTTTCCCGCTAACCGGAAGTGCGCCGTATGTGTAATGCCTGCGGAGGAGCTGGAACGGAAGCCCGTGGCATATAGGCTATTCAACTTATTCCTTCATCTTTAAAAACTGTGTTAGGATAGGCTAAGTGCTTGGTGACTGTCCAGTACTGTACATGTATTCATTTATTTAAAAAAAAGAAGAAAAAAAAACATTTATTTTTATTTTTATTTTTTTTACTATGTGTTCCTACTTACAAATTTTTGACATACGAGCGCCCCCTAGTGATGGAACTCGCTCGTAAGTCGGGGACTACCTGTACTTGAGCTCCTGGTGAAAACCCAAGGGGATCACACAACTTTCCCAGGGTCTTGTAATTGTTGCTCTTCTATGGGAAGGAGGACAGTGAGGCATCTCACATCCCTGTGTAGGATGGTGGCAAGCAGTGCTGGGCAGCGCTAATCCAACAATTAGTTCCGCTATTTCAAAAGCACTTATTAATTTATTTAGGTCCGCTATTTAAAAGGCACTAATGTGGGGAGTGGTGGCGCAAAGGTTAAGAAGGTGCGCTTGTGATCGGAAGGTCGCCGGTTCAAGCCCCGGTACCGACAACATCAAAGATGTGGGTGGGATAAGTGAAGCGGTCACACTTGTATCCACCCTCATCTGCCCCACTCTGGGCCCTTGAGCAAGGCCCTTAACCCCCACCATCTGCTCCCCCGGGAACCCTAGATATCAGCTCTCTGCTCCACACAGAGGGCTGTGGTTGCTCGGTGGTCTGTGGTTGTGTCAGGAAGGGCATCCGGCGTAAAAACAACTGCCAAATCTTCGTGCGACCAGTTCGCTGTGGCGACCCCTAACGCAGGGAATAAAGCCGAAAGAAGAAAAAAAAAAAAAAAAAAAAAAAAAATTTAAAAGGCACTAATGTCTTGTGAAAATTAGGGGAAGCTAATTCTAAACCGCTATTTAAATTCAACAATTGGTAGCCAGCAAGTTATGCAATATTTGCACTACACTACCAACTAGCGGTTGTTACGGTCCCTGACCTCCAGTATGGGGAGCTCTCTTCATGAGACACCTTTTCTTATCCTTTCCTGTGTTTTAGGTCTACCTTGCTGTCTACCTGGCTGCCACAGGTGTCTGGTGTTACAGCTCGTCAGCTGCTCCATAAAGAGCTTCACCTCAGATGTGTCAAGTCCCTTTTGTCTGGACCTTGATCTGCTGTGATCTTGTCTGTGTGGTTTGTTTTAAACAACTGATCTTGCTGTGAGCACTTTTGGTGAAGTTTCTAAGTGCCTAACTAATGTTGTGTTTTTCTCTGTTCACAGGGGAAGCTTGTAGGGGTTCTCTGCCATTTCTGTTCTAACTTGTTTTCTCCTGTTTTGTGGATAGCTAGGGAGCTCAGCCTTTGTATTTTTAAGTTTACTTCTAGCTAGTTATATATTTTCTTTATAGTTAGAAGGGGGTGTTTTGTTTCTTGTTTTGGCCTTGGAGACCCTGAAGCTTAAAGCTTCCCTGTGTTTGCCCGTTTGTTTTTTCTCTTTTCTACTTTGTAAAATAAACATATTCTTTTATTGACATCAACTGTTAGTTTTTTTTATGTTACACACAGTGCCATATTTTTACCTGATTAGCCTCAGGTTGTAACAGTGTTGCATGAACTGTTATACACCTTTATCCTACCTCTTAACCGCAATTCGCTCGGGATGTCATCTCCTGCAATACACCTTTCGCTCATGGTCCAAAAATTTTAAAGTTGTTTAATGTGTTGAGGATTGCTATTTCGGCTTCTTCTTTGTCTTTTTTCTTTTGTTTATTGTATGAATTTAAAGTAGAAATGCTTACATCACCTCAAAAGAACATGACTGGTTGACATACTATACTTCAAGTTTTTTTCTTCATTACAAAATACAGGTTAACAAAATAATATAACAATTGTGTTTTCAGTTCTATGTACACACTGTACTGTTCAAGTGTTTTCTTAGAAATAAAAGTAAACAGTTCAAATAAGTGCTTTGTAGTGTAAAATAAAATAAACCCTCACACAACTGGTTATTCAACTATTTTCTTAAAAACCAAAAGAACCATTTTAACAATATGAAGTACTTTTAAAACAGTACTGAAAATCTGAATTACCTGAGCAGAGATGCTTCATCAGATCAGATTACGACTGACGTAGACTAACACTTCGCTCCGGAACATAATGTACACTTCACATGTACGTCTTGCCTTTTACCTCAAGGAGAGTAAAGTAGTTTCTGTATTTCCACTTTGAAAATGCCAACTTTCCCTCCAGACTCGCCACTGCTGCAGTGGCGGTTCTAGACCAGTTGTACTGGTGGGGCCTAGTTGGGGCCAGAGGTTTTGTCAGAGGGGCACGTTCATCTCGGAGAAAAAGACAGATTCGAAATCTTACTTGACTCTTATTTTTTAAAGCAGTGATTAACCATTGTAACCAAAGAAAATAGTTTTAAAAAATCTAATGAGAAAAATATAAAACATTTTACACAGTATTTGTATTGACTCAGACTGAATTAAATATATTAATAAGCAAATAAAATAATAATGAAAATAACTGTTAGGTGAAGTCTTGGTTCAGTTTCTCAGTCCATAATTATATAACAACATTGGCTGCCCTACTATCACAGAAACTGTATTCTGTGATTTTGATGATTTCTGGCAAACTGGTCAACAAATGAGTCAAGATTCAGATTTTGTGTTAGCAGGATTTAATTGTAACTAAGAAACTTATCCAACATTAATAAAACTTAAGTTGCCTTTTTGGACATGCATGAATATATTTGTATACACTGTACTTGTCTGTAGTAGAGAGAACATTAATCTTCTCTTGGCGGTGCAAATTCTGCTAACACAAAACGTGTTTTGGGCAGCACGTTGGCACAACTGATAGAGCTGCTGCCTCTCAGCGAGAAGGTTGCCGGTTCAAATCCCGGTCCGGGGCCTTTCTGGGTGGAGTTTGCATGTTCTCCCCGTGCATGCGTGGGTTTCCTCCGGGTACTCCGGTTTCCTCCCACAGACCAAAAAACATGCTTGTTAGGCTGATTGGTGACTCTAAATTGACCCTAGGTGTGAGTGAGAGAGTGGATGGTTGTTTGGTGTGAGTGAGACAGGTCCCTCTTGTAAATGAGTCCCCGTGACTCAACGAGGCTAGCCTGTATAAATAAAGGTTGAATGAATGAATGAATGAAAAAAAAACTACTTAAAACTTTTAAGTAGTTACTTTCACCCAGTCTCTTTTTCATGACATGCTTCCAAAAGTCAACAATTATGTTTGTATTCTGCGTCTGTCTGTTAGCAAAATATCTTATGAACAACTGAATAGATTTTGATTAAACTTTCAAGAAATATTCACTGAATGGCTCTCTACGACTGGTTGACTTTTAGAGTACATCCAATTCAAGATGGCTGCCACAGCTAACTGAACTTAAAAATCACAAAATTGACTACAACTCAGTCAATTTGACAAAAATTGAGATAAAATTTGGTGTGGTAGTAGCTGAGATTCATTCCCAAAGCAAAAGCAAAGGACTTTTAGAATGCATAAGATCTTTCTTTAAAATTATAACGTTATTTATTTGGAATCAATGGTGTTGGTCTGTTAGCAAAATATCTCATGACCCTCTGGACAGATTTTGAAAAATCTTTCAAGAAATAATAAACTGATATTTCTTTACTGCTGATTAACTTTTGGATACATTTGAGTTGAAGATGGCTGCAGCAGGCAATTAGAATAAGCCAACTCAAAAATGGTTATATTTCAGTTAATTTTACAGATATGGAGTTAAGTGATTGTTTGTTTAAAGTTATTTTTTATATTATTTTAAATAATGGGGTGATATAAGATTTTTTTCTTCTTTCTGCACTCTTCATTCAATGTTTTATTTTTGATGAACTTGTTTTATTTTGTCTCTTTTAAATGAATGAATAAATAAATTAAATTAAATATTAAATAGCTTTACATCTGCTAAGTTCTTGGCATAAACCAACACATACATGTTCCTGTGTAGTGGACCTACCCAGGGTCAAATTAAGGTTTTTGAACTGTCCAGTGATGACCTTTACTGACCTCTCAGTAAAGCAAGACATTTACTACAAAATCATTCATTTAGCTATAATCTGATAACATAGTCACCAATAAGAGACTATTTCTATCTTTGATTTTAAGCTGATGTGATCAAAAGAATAACTTTTGTCATTTTCATGATGTGTGCTTTTAAGCTGTGTTATTCTTTGAGAGTTAAACTGTGTTTCACTGCTGTGTTAAAGGGAAATATCGGGTCACAGAGACCCGACTGTTTTGTTTAGAAATAAGAAGACAGTTTAATCATGAACAAGGCTCCAGCTTTCTCTGTCTGTTCCCTAAACAAAGCTCTCTCTGCTCTGGCTGACCTTGGGCCTGATAAGGCAAGTCCACTCCTCTCTTTGTTCCTGCTTTTTAAGTTCTTACTGTGCGAGAACGCTTCGAGAGTTTGTTGGGAATTTCAAAGAGATGTGAACCTTTCCCAAGAGCTGGGTACGTTTTGGTCAAGAGCTAACGACCTGCGTCTTCAGCTAAGGACTGATAACAGGCTGTTATGAGTCCACCTCGAACGAGCGTTTGTTATTCCTTCCTGGAATAAATTATCTTGAGCCAAGAAACCACGACTGCCACGACTTTTGCCGATGAAAGCGAGTATCACCGACACCGACAAGGTAAACACTCGTGGAGTCCAGCTTGGACTTGCGGGACCGACGACTCGTCAGTCTAAAGTTGACCACAGCTCTTTACCAGAACCAAGGCGGACGTCTTAAGGTAAAGGAGCAGCTGTTTGCTTGCTGGAGGTGTGATGATATCTTAGCTGGACGCGTACTGAAGAGTGTCATCTGGTTTCATAAATGCAAGATAAACTTCCTCTCTTAACCTCCCAATTCTTCTTAAATCTTTCCTCCTATTTCTTTTCCCTCTCAACCTAAGCTGGAAACTATATTTTTAAGCTGAAATGCCCCTCAGACTAAATATGTGTAACATCTAGTATTTATGTCTGTTGTGTTAAATCAAGTGTGCTGACGTTTTAATTTGAAAGAAAGTGAAATCATGTCAATCAAGTGTAATGGTGTTAATTTAGTTGATTTATTTTAAATAAATGATAGTGTCTCTTTGACATATCAAACTAAGTTAACGTCTTTGTCACTTAATGGCTCTGTTTATTTATCCATCATAAAGATCACAGAAATATTGGGTAAACTGAAAAAGAACAGAATCCGTGAATTTACTATTCAATCTGAATAAGTAGATTAATTAAGGATAAAGAGGTCAGTATTAATATTGACCTCCTCATTAATTCTTACATCTGGTGGCTCGTACCGGTTCTGAAAGTTTATTGATTTCTGTGGTTTCTCATGAACTGTAACGTCATGTTTGCATAAGTGGATCCAAGTTTTAAACTCTGAGGATAATGATTTTGGCTGGAAGTGTTCAAAGCAGGCAGATTCTGCATGTTTTTATCATTTGAAGCTGTGAGATTATTATTGTTTCAACTCTGTTAGACGCTGTTGGAAGCATTCAGGTGAAGTTTTTGTCAGCCGTAGTCTGTGGAGGTTCTGGTTCGGTTCCGATCCAGCTCACTCGCACAGACTCCTGTACGGAGCTTTGTTGAAATGACCGCCGAGTCATAGTGCCTGGAAGCTAATTTAACATCTACAAGATTGCTGTTGTGGTATTTTACATTTTAAAGAAGGTCGAAGCAGCATATATGTTAGAACGTTGTCGGATAATGGGTTCTGACCCGAGTTTTCTGCTCCTCTAACGTGGACCGGAACCGACCTTGAGTGACTCCGTGAGAGTCCGTGTTGTTCAACAGCTGCAGTGCTGTGTTACTGAGCGTAACTAAGTTGGCCTGTCTAGGTGTGTTCGCCGCATGTTTCAGAGTTTTGGGGAGTTAAATTGAAGCGTTTGAGTTGTTTTAAGAGTCTATAAAGTTGTGGTCTGTTGTGCGAGCTAACGTTAGAGCTACGTGTCCAAGTACACGTTTGTTTATGAGCTGTGATTGGATGAAACGAGAGCTGTGAGCTGTCAATCACTCATGTAGCGAACGCTGATTCGCTGTTGTGTGCTGTCAATCACTCGTGGCGAACGCTGATTCGCTGTAGTGGGAACGCACGCCGTTGCGACCAACCCACTTTGTCGTCATTTCCGGTACTGCATTGGGCGAAGGTAAGAAACTACATTTACCATGAACGCTTGGGAAAAGGACTACATATGCTGTGATTGATTTGTTGACGTCACGTATCTGTTTAGCGAGCTCCGCCTCGCTCAGCAGAGCTGGTGACGCGCTGCGTCGACCCGCCTATTTGTGTCGTCATTTCCTGATGCACTTTGAGTGACAAGCAGACGCAGTTCACACACACACGGTGAAAAGTGGTTTCACTAAAAGTTTAAAAAACTCAATTTAAGCCATCTAAACTGTCTAACAACATAAATTTGTCTCTGACAAGACCGCAGTTCGAGCGTTTATCACGAACATACTAGAAACTAACTCTAAAAGGTAGTTTTCAGTTAAATACTGAATGAAATAAATCAGTCTCCACGTGATAAATTAAGACTCAAAGCTGCCCCCTGTTGGTTAAAAGACGTTGACAGATGAGTTTTCTCAAAACATCATAAAAAAGTCAGCATTTTTATGGTGAATTACCAGCTTTTAAAATTGTTCTGTACGCAAACAAAAACTCCTGTTTATTCTAAATACAAATTGTAGAATAACAGAGGTACAGACAAACAATTTATGCTCATTTTAAATACTGAAGAGATTTAAAATAACACTCAAAAGGGAATTTTTATTTGATTTTCAAATTAAATAAAAAAAAAAAAATGATGGAGAACAGAGCATTTCCACATTATGCTCTTCACATCTCTGAATTTTAAACAGAATTGTTGTACATCTGTACACTTTTAGTTAAAAATCGCATTTTTAACGTTTTTCTGTGTAAAATTAATGACTCCAGTTTATTTTAAATGAAAAGTTTAAAATAACGAACGAACGTCCTTTTTCACTCCTGATAACTGTCAAATGCAGTACGAAATCAGTTTCACTGAGACTGCGAGACATCTTTTTAAAGGCATGCTCAAGCAGCATCCTGTCACATTTTAGTGAAGTCATTGCATTTAAGTCAGCCCTCTTTTATAAGCGTTTGAGTAAGAAAAACGGAAATCAGGCTGCTTGGGTTAGTTAGTAACTGTTGTTTGAACGTAAGTTCTATTTTAAAGTTAACACTGCAAGAGTGCATTTAACTTTTACAAAGTTCATTGAGGGTAAAAACCTGAAATAAGGTACCTATGAATACTTATTACACAGTGAAACGCGTAAACCTCAGCTGATTAGTTTATTTGACTCAGTGCTACATTAAAAGTGAATATTTATTTGCAAACACTAACATGAGAACAATCTTTTGATTTTTTTCACACAAAATCAAAACTAAAAGATGGGAGATAACAATTATGATCAAGCTTTACAGCTGCTCACAGCAAAGCTTGAATCGTTAAGGCTTAGTAACATTCGCAGAAGAGAAACTTTTCAACAAGAAAAACTTAAGTTAAAACGTGAGATCAAACGAATTCAAAACAAAAAGATGGGAGATAACGATTGTGATGAAGCTTTACAGCTGCTCACTGAAATACTTGAATTGTTAAGGCAAGATAACATTCGCAGAAGAGAAAATTTTCAACAAGAACAACTTGAGTTAAAAAGTGAGATTGAGCAATTAAAAATAAAACGGCGTGCTATAAATGGTTTTGATGTTCGTCAACTCCCTGACCCGATCTGGTTAAAAACAAAACCAGAGCGTGAACTACATTACCAAGAAAAGGTCAAATCCCACTCGCTGGAGCTGGAAGGGACAAGTTCATCAACTCCCTCTCCTAATAAAGGCGAGAAGAAACATGTTTTTCAAACTCACAAACCACGTAGTGAAGATGCCCGCTGGAACAATGAGCCGGAGTGGCTCAGACAAGACCCAGAGTACATAAAACGATTTCAAAGGGGCGCACGTCCTAAAGATAAGAAAGATGTTCACAAACCACGTAGTGAAGATGCCCGCTGGAACTATGACCCAAAGTGGTTAAAGGACCCAATATGGTTGAGAAGGACGAGCACACGCCCTGTCCCTGCACCTCGGACGAAGCTGCCCGAGATAAGCAAAAAACCACAAACGGTGGACGCCCGCTCTTTAAGTGACCCTCCGCGGTCTACACCGAGCCAATCAGCTTCATGAGTCGAGATCATCGTCTCTTTGTTGCAGTTCAGTGAAAGTTCAGATAACTCCTGCACTGATTCACACATCAGATTGTTCACAGAAGCACAGGAACTTATGTGTCGCACAAAACTTTTATATTTCTGTTTTTAATCAAATTGATCATGACTTTGAATTTTTAGGTGCAGAGATTTTCTTAAAGACCAGAAGTGGAAATGTGAATGCACAGCTCTGATGTGATATTAGGAAGCTTGTTATGTTTAAAATGAGTGTTTATGTAATTATTTGCAGTTTTCATATTCAATATAGGTTTTATTTATTCAAGGCAGTCATATTTGTACATAACTTTATTATTATTAGACCTGAGAGTGACTGGATCCAAGCAAACAGTTACCGGAACTAGGGCTGGGCGATATCTCGATATTTTTTAAATATTGAGATAATTTTTTTGGGCGATGTAGACTATCTTGATATGAACAATATATTTTTTATACTTGGAATTCCTGCCGTTTCTTTCTCCCAGGTGGCCCCCCTCCTTCTCCCTCTTCCACACACACACAGCTGCGCTCCCGCTCCCTTCCTGCTTCTCCAGTGTGGGCGGGGCAGTAGAGGAAACTTTTAGTAAACACAGCAGAGCGTGTTGAAGCTACAGCTAGATGACAGACCCGTTCTATTTCGTGTAAGC
>JBBPBX010037678.1:0-17662 GCA_038048925.1 Garcialebias charrua | reverse complement strand
CCAGACTTAGCTTTTTTAGATTTTTTTCTACCTGGATTATTGAGCATGCATCAGGGTACTTTATTTAAACAGGTAGTCTCATCAACACAACTCTCTTCAGGGGTGGGTCCTCGTGACTCTGAGACTACCTCATTGGTTCCCTGGGGTTGACTGCTGGTCACGTCCTCGTAGAGGGATTATGGGTAAAATGTATGTTCATTGTAAATCATTTCAGTTAGCTGTTTAGCTTTGTTCTTTTAGTGATTAGTGTGTTCTTGTTAGTTCATGTGTTCATTATGTGTTAGTTTGTGTTAGACCTTTCAGTAGAGGAACAATGAGTGAGGAGGTAGTTGTCATGAAGACCTGTGGGTTCACTCTAGCCGTTTTCACATTGGCCAGCCCTCAATGGTCCGGGCCGCCCCTGGGTGGCTCTGGGCCACCCGCGTTCATTACGCATTTGCCGCAGAGCCGCCTTGAAGTGGGTGGGCAGTTCTCTGGAAGTGGGTGGGGTGCTCTCTTCACGTGGGTGGAGTGTTCGTGTTTTAAGAGAGGAGACTCCGCTAAAAAAAATTGTTAGCTGGATATATATATATTAGTGTTTCTGAGTTAAATTTTTGTTAATAACTGATCACAAATCAGCTTATGTTACAACGTAAATAACAACGAAGCGCGGACCCATTTCCGCCTTTCAGCGCGACTTGAATGTCATTAAAATATAACTAATATTGTCTAACTGTTGCGCGCAGCCAGGGTTTTAAAATATAACGAATAATCTCTAACTCCTTTGCGTAGCTAGAATGTCAAGAGCGGTGATTCCTTCATAAGCAACGTGAACTCCCAAAAAAAACAATCCGCCGCCGTGGCTTACAGCGTTAATGCTGTTGTATCTTGACCAGACGAAGCGGGTTCGCGTCCCACCTGGGACAATGTTTTTTTTTACGTTTGTCTTTTATTGGAGTAAATAAAAAGGAGTTTGTTTGGTAAAATGCTTAACAAAACTCCTTTTTATTTACTCCAATAAAAGACAAACGTAAAAAAAAACATTGTCCCAGGTGGGACGCGAACCCGCTTCGTCTGGTTAAGACACAACAGCATTAACGCTGTAAGCCACGGCGGCGGATTGTTTTTTTGGGAGTTCACGTTGCTTATGAAGGAATCACCGCTCTTGACATTCTAGCTACGCAAAGGAGTTAGAGATTATTAGTTATATTTTAAAACCCTGGCTGCGCGCAACAGTTAGACAATATTAGTTATATGTTTAATGACATTCAGGTCGCGCTGAAAGGCGGAAATGGGTGTGCGCTTCGTGTTATTTACGTTGTAACATAAGCTGATTTGTGATCAGTTATTAACAAAAATTTAACTCAGAAAAACTAATTCAGCTAACAATTGTTTTAGGGGTTTCTCGTTTCTGTAGTTAAATTTGAATGAAATTCAACCCTCGCGCTGAGGTTGTTTGAATGAGTCCCGCCCCTGCTGCAAACAACGAATCAAATGAGAGCAGTACATGACGTGAAACTGGGTCCGTGGGGCTCGGCCCGATAGAACCACGGTGAAGATGGTTCCAGAACAAGGGTGGATCCCGGGCGGAAAAGGTAAATGCGAAGACGCCGAACCCGGGTTAGAAGCTGGGAGAGCCGGGGAGGGCCGGCCAATGCGAAAACGGCTTGTGTCTGTGGCACGATGGCCCACCCCTCAATAGACTTGTACTGTGCAGCCATGTGAGCCAGCTCACTAGCCCTTGCCAAAAAAAAGGCATAAGTTAGCTACTGCATTGTATAAGCTGCAGCGTTCAAAGCCTGTGAAGAACGTAGCACCTTATACACTGGAAAGTGTGGCTATATATATATACTGTATATACATATACAGTATTGTATACAGTATATCTCACCAGGATCCATCACTCTGTTGCCTCAGACAAGAAAATTCAACATTCATTCAACCTTTATTTAGTCAGGTAAATCTTATTGAACCTCATGGGCTCATTTACGAAAGCGACCTGCTAAAACTAAAGAACGATGAACAGCAGTGGTAGAATTTCCTTAAACAATAAACAATAGAAAAACGAAAGAGAGAAAAAAAACAAAAGGGAGAAATACCGTACTTTTTTTTTTTTTAAACAAAGTATCAAAAAACTAGCAAACATAAATAATAAATTTATTTTATAAATAAAATAAAAACTTCCTCTGTCCTTCTACACAGTGTATCTCCCAATTACTTGAATGTTTTGTGCAATAAACATTTAGGTTTATTTTCATTCTCTGTTCAGTTCCAGTCCAGAAAAACGCTCATCTTGAAAACTACAAACATTTAATATTCAAGTCCTTCAGCAACGGGACATCGGCGTGCTGCTCGTCCGTCATTGCATTTAACAAAATGCAGTTAAATAAAATGGGTGCACACTTCTAGACAGGAGCCATGAGTACTTGAGACGAGTATTTGTTGTGTACTTTCCCAATTTACCTGTACTGTGATGGTTTGGTACAAATACGTCTCGTCATAACTCCAGTTACCAAATATTATTGTTCAGTTTGCCCTTTTCTTTTATTTCCTGCAAAATGACAACTCTCCTGAGGTTCAGTCTGGAACATCTCATTGATTGTGCGTGTTTGTGGGTCTTCTGCAGACAAGTGGAGAGAAGGTGAGCAAGCTGAGTCTGGTGGACCTCGCAGGAAGTGAGCGGGCGGCAAAGACCGGAGCGGCGGGGGAGCGTCTGAAAGAAGGCAGCAACATCAACAAGTGAGTCAGCCTTTCAAACCAACAAGATGTTGTCCAGTTTCTTCAAGATGAGGTCGTTCCACGTTCTGTGGACCTGTTGATTCAGCCGGCATGGCTCCTTGTTGCTCTCTGAAGTCTGCCCCTCCCTGCAGGTCTCTCAGCACTCTGGGTTTAGTTATCTCGGCCTTAGCGGACCAGGGAGCGGGACAGAACAAGAGCAAGTTTGTTCCCTACAGAGACTCTGTGCTCACCTGGCTGCTGAAGGTACAGAACACCTCTTCATTCAGACAAGCAGGACAGCAGACAGAGGGTGACTTTATCTCAACAAATCCATGAATCCATTTCCAAAGGCTCTTTTATTTCCTGCTTTGCATTGTAGTCTCTTATCTTTGCTGCATGTTTCATTTTAAATGTGGCCTCTTCTTCTTTTCACACAGCTGTTGTTCATTTAAACCTAAACTTTAGTTCTTTTTAGACGTTTCTTCATGTTTTTCTTTACATGTCCTCTGAGGATTGGGTTTGCCTCTGCAGGACAGCCTTGGAGGCAACAGTAGGACCGCCATGGTCGCCACCATCAGCCCCGCGGCAGACAACTACGACGAGACGCTCTCCACTCTGCGTTACGCCGACAGGGCCAAGAACATCGTCAACCACGCCGTGGTGAACGAAGACCCCAACGCCAGGATCATCCGCGAGCTCCGGGAGGAGGTGGAGAAACTGAAGGAACAGCTTACGGAGGCGGAGGTGCAGATTTTTTATTTTATTTGGCTCTGTGAGCATTCATCAATCTGATGATGATGATGATGAAGTAAAATATCTGACAGAAGTTTTGTTTCAGTCCATGAAAGCTCCAGAGCTGAAGGAGCGGCTGGAGGAGTCTGAGAAACTGATCCAAGAGATGACCGTCACCTGGGAGGAGAAACTCCGCAAGACAGAGGCTATTGCACAAGTAACAACACACACACACACACACACGCATACACACACACACACACACACACACACATTCTTCCTGCATCTGGAGGTGTAAATGTCTGTGATGGTGGGGAGACTGACTCCAACATCTTCTGTGCAGCCTTCACCACTCTCTGCAGAGCTTTTCTTTCTTCAACTGTGCAGCCTCCATGCCACACGTTGATGCTGGAGCACAGGATGCTCTCCACTGCACACCTGTAGAAGGAGGTGAGGACTGGGCTGCTCAGACCAGCTCGTCTCAGCCGTCTGAGGAAGTAGAGTCTCTGATGACCTTTCTTGATCAGGCTGGTGGTGTTGTTGCTCCAGCTGAGGTTATCATTCATGTGTACACCCAGGTACTTGTAGCTGGAGACCACCTCCACAGGTGTGTGTGTGTGTGTGTGTGGTGGTGGTGGTGGGGGGGGGGTTCATTTTGAAGTCCATGACCATCTCCTTCATCTTCTTCACATTCATGTGAAGGTTGTTCTTCCTGCACCAGTTCTCCAGATGTTCCACCTCCTGTCTGTAGCTGGACTCATCATTGTTTGTGATGCATCCCACCACAGCTGTATCATCTGCAAACTTAACAATATGACAGCCTGGATGGGTAGCTGCACAATTATATGTGAGCAGAGTGAACAGGAGAGGTCTCAACACACATCCTTGAGGAGAGCCAGTGCTCAGGGTAATGGTGGAGGAGGAGAAGTTGTGGATCCTCACTGACTGAAGTCCTGGACCCAAATGGAGGGGCTTAGTCTAAGTGTGATTAGTTTGTCCATCAGAGTTTGGGGGATCATGGTGTTGAAGGCAGATGTGAAGTCCACAAAGAGCAGACGCACGTATGAGTCCTTCTGATCCAGGTGGGTGAGAGCAGTGTGGACCACAGAGGAGATGGCGTCCTCTGTTGATCGGTTCTCACGGTATGCGTATTGATGAGGGTCCTCGTTGATGTTGACGGCTGTCTTGATGTGGGTCATGACCAGTTTTTCAAAGCATTTTGCAACTATCGGGATGAGGGCCACCGGTCTATAGTCATTCAGAGCAGTCACTGTAGAGCTCTTTGGGACTGGGATGATGGTGGTGGTCTTCAGGCAGATGGGAACTGTTGCCAGGGTTAGTGAGGAGTTAACGATGTCGGCCAGCACCTCACAGAGCTGATCAGCACCGTCTCTCAGCACCCTCACAGGGATGTTGTCTTGGCCAGTTACTTTGTGGGGGTTAATCCTCCTGAAAGTACTCCTTACTTCTGCTGAGGTCACACTGAGAAGCTCTTCTTCTGGTGCTGGGTGGTCTGTTAGAGTCTTCAAAGCATGCATAGAACCTGTTAAGAGCATCAAGCAGTGATGGGTCTCTAGGTCACCTCTGCTTTTCTAGTCTGTTATGCACTTAATTCCCTTCCAAATGCTCCGTGGGCCCTGTGAGGAGAAATGTCCCTGGATCGTCTTTGGGTATGTTGCTTTGGCCCTCTTAATACCAGCAGCCAGTGCTTTCCTTGCCCTCCCCAGTTCCTGTGAGTCTCCAGACCTGAAGGCAGGCTTTCAGCAGGGTATGGACCTCTGCGTTCAGCCAGGGTTTCTGGTTTGGGTAGCACTTTACAGTCCTGGTGGTGGTGACATCATCAACACACTTGCTGATGTATCTGAGGACAGCAGATGTGTATTCCTCCAGATCCAGTTCTCCCTCATTTACAGCAGCCTTCCTGAAGATCTGCCAGTTTGTACAGAGTCGCTGTTGCTGACCCACACGGTGATGTTATGTGTTGGTCTGAAACATCTTAGCTGGGGGAGGTAGACAGGGGCTAGTAGTGTGGAGATGTGATCAGAGAAGCCGAGGTGGGGGCGGGGTACGGTTTTGTATGTGTCTCATATGTTTGGTGTAAACACAGTCAATTGTGTTCTTTCCTCGTGTTGGTATGGTCACATGCTGATGAAATCTAGGCAGAGTGTCTTTCAGGTTTACATGATTAAAATCACCAGCCACCACGTAAAAAGCCTTCAGAAGCTTGTTTTGCAGCGAGCTGATGTAATTGTCTAGCTACTGCAGAGTGTCTTTAGCATTAGCATCTGGGGCTACAGCAATGATGAACACCGCCCTAAACTCCAGAGGTAAATAGTGTGGTTGGTGTTCCACAGTAACTTGTTCTAAATCCTTGACGCAGGAGCTGTTCATCAAAACACAGTTTGTGCACAAACCTTGACAAACCTTGACATCACCTGCCAGAATCTGCAGCACAGAGTTGAATTGTGCTCACTGTATGAACAGATTGTGGATTCTCTGCTTATCTCAGGTCGACATCTGTGTAAAATCAAGAACTACAAAGCTAAATTAGGCTGGAATGAGTATGTTGAGAAGTCTCACACTGAGGCTAGAAGGGCTTACAAAGCCTGGGTTGAATCAGGTAAAGCTAAATGTGGTCCTCTATTTGCTAATATGAAGGAAGCAAATGCAAACTTTAAATATGCCTTACGGTTCATTAAAAGACATGAGAATTCTCTCAGGGCTGAATCACTGGCTAGGAAGCTACAAAGTAAATGCCCTACAGATTTCTGGACAGAAATAAAAAAGATGAGTAATAATAAAAGGTCTTTACCAACACATATTGATGGTGTGAGCGGAGCAGCAGAGATCACTGATCTATGGAGGAAACATTATGAAGATATTTTTAATGCTGTTAAAAGTAATTCATTTGTGGTTGGACATATTGATGGAAATGAAAATGTGGTTGTGTCCCCAAGAGAAATCTCTGAGATTGTGATGACGCTGGATAACAACAAGTCAAGTGGGTCAGACAGGGTATCTGCTGAGCATCTGAAATATGCAAGCAGGAAATTATGCCCCCTACTTGCAATGTGTTTTACGGGCTTTTTAACTCATGGAGTTCTACCTGACAAATTACTGTCTGTCATTTTAGTTCCGATTGTGAAAGATAGAGCTGGTAGAATTAACAGTAGGGATAATTACAGGCCTATAGCCCTGGCCAGCACCTTATCTAAGGTGCTGGAGAGGGCTATTTTGAACAAACTGGAAGGATTTCTGCTGACCTCTGACAATCAGTTTGGGTTTAAACGTAAACATGGAACAGACTTGTGCATCTTTGCTTTAAAAGAAATTTTAGATCTATACAACAGACACCACACCTCCATTTTTATGTGTTTTATTGATGCCTCAAAGGCTTTTGATTATGTAAATCATGAAAAGCTGTTCTGCAAGTTGTATAAGAGGGGTGTCCCCAAATGTTTGCTGAGGATTCTTGTTTTTTGGTATGCAAATCAACAAATGTATGTTAAATGGGGAAACTCTGTATCGGACCCCTTCAGTGTCTCAAACGGTGTGAGACAGGGTAGCATCCTGTCTCCCTTTTTGTTCAATGTTTACATGGATGACCTGTCAAAGCTTTTAAATGACTGTGGAACAGGTTGTAGGGTGGGAAATAAGGTCATCAACCATCTTATGTATGCCGATGATTTAGTAATCTTCTGTCCCTATTCTGCTGGCTTACAAGAACTGCTGCAGGTGTGCTCTGACTATGGAAGTGACTTTGATATAAAATATAATGCGAAGAAAAGCAACATCATGATTGTGCGGAGCAGAGAAGACTCCAAGTTGATGTTCCCTGACTTCTTTCTGTCGGGCAACAGGCTGGATGTCAGTGATGAATATAAATATTTGGGGCACTATTTGACTGCAGACCTGTCAGATGATAGAGACATTTACAGACAATGTCGTATGCTCTATGGTCAAGCTAACACGCTGATCCGTAGGTTTGGAATGTGCTCATCATCGGTTAAGATCCAACTCTTTAAGGCCTACTGCACTCCTTTGTACACCGCTCACCTGTGGAGACGTTATAAAAAGAGCAGTATGTATAGACTAACTGTGGCATATAATGATGGCCTTCGAATGATGCTGAGGGTACCTCGATGGAGCAGTGCGAGCAAAATGTTTGCAGATGCAGGTGTGCCTACCTGCCAAGCGGTGCTGCGTAACCTCATGTATAGATGCATGTGCAGATTGTCTGAATCTGAAAACTGTATCATCACTACACTGACCAACCCTGGACTAAGCTCTGTGAGATATTTTTCTATTTTAAGGACTCATTGGCGGATGAGCCTCTATAGGAAAGCTTTTTAATCTTTTTAATCTTTTTTATGTTTTATTCTTTTTATATACATATATGGATCTTACATTGTGTCTGAAATAAAGCAACTACTACTACTACTACTTGGTTTACGTAGACGCACACTCCGTCTCCTCGTGTCTTCCCTGTTAGCTCACTGAAGTGGTCGGCTCGAAAAAAAACATACAAGTTCACATGAGCCCATGTTATAAAGAGTAACATGTTCACATGAGCCCATGTTATAAAGAGTAACATGTTCACATGAGCCCATGTTATAAAGAGTAACATGTTCACATGAGCCCATGTTATAAAGAGTAACATGTTCACATGAGCCCATGTTATAAAGAGTAACATGTTCACATGAGCCCATGTTATAAAGAGTAACATGTTCACATGAGCCCATGTTATAAAGAGTAACATGTTCACATGAGCCCATGTTATAAAGAGTAACATGTTCACATGAGCCCATGTTATAAAGAGTAACATGTTCACATGAGCCCATGTTATAAAGAGTAACATGTTCACATGAGCCCATGTTATAAAGAGTAACATGTTCACATGAGCCCATGTTATAAAGAGTAACATGTTCACATGAGCCCATGTTATAAAGAGTAACATGTTCACATGAGCCCATGTTATAAAGAGTAACATGTTCACATGAGCCCATGTTATAAAGAGTAACATGTTCACATGAGCCCATGTTATAAAGAGTAACATGTTCACATGAGCCCATGTTATAAAGAGTAACATGTTCACATGAGCCCATGTTATAAAGAGTAACATGTTCACATGAGCCCATGTTATAAAGAGTAACATGTTCACATGAGCCCATGTTATAAAGAGTAACATGTTCACATGAGCCCATGTTATAAAGAGTAACATGTTCACATGAGCCCATGTTATAAAGAGTAACATGTTCACATGAGCCCATGTTATAAAGAGTAACATGTTCACATGAGCCCATGTTATAAAGAGTAACATGTTCACATGAGCCCATGTTATAAAGAGTAACATGTTCACATGAGCCCATGTTATAAAGAGTAACATGTTCACATGAGCCCATGTTATAAAGAGTAACATGTTCACATGAGCCCATGTTATAAAGAGTAACATGTTCACATGAGCCCATGTTATAAAGAGTAACATGTTCACATGAGCCCATGTTATAAAGAGTAACATGTTCACATGAGCCCATGTTATAAAGAGTAACATGTTCACATGAGCCCATGTTATAAAGAGTAACATGTTCACATGAGCCCATGTTATAAAGAGTAACATGTTCACATGAGCCCATGTTATAAAGAGTAACATGTTCACATGAGCCCATGTTATAAAGAGTAACATGTTCACATGAGCCCATGTTATAAAGAGTAACATGTTCACATGAGCCCATGTTATAAAGAGTAACAAGTTCACATGAGCCCATGTTATAAAGAGTAACATGTTCACATGAGCCCATGTTATAAAGAGTAACATGTTCACATGAGCCCATGTTATAAAGAGTAACATGTTCACATGAGCCCATGTTATAAAGAGTAACATGTTCACATGAGCCCATGTTATAAAGAGTAACATGTTCACATGAGCCCATGTTATAAAGAGTAACATGTTCACATGAGCCCATGTTATAAAGAGTAACATGTTCACATGAGCCCATGTTATAAAGAGTAACATGTTCACATGAGCCCATGTTATAAAGAGTAACATGTTCACATGAGCCCATGTTATAAAGAGTAACATGTTCACATGAGCCCATGTTATAAAGAGTAACATGTTCACATGAGCCCATGTTATAAAGAGTAACATGTTCACATGAGCCCATGTTATAAAGAGTAACAAGTTCACATGAGCCCATGTTATAAAGAGTAACATGTTCACATGAGCCCATGTTATAAAGAGTAACATGTTCACATGAGCCCATGTTATAAAGAGTAACATGTTCACATGAGCCCATGTTATAAAGAGTAACATGTTCACATGAGCCCATGTTATAAAGAGTAACATGTTCACATGAGCCCATGTTATAAAGAGTAACATGTTCACATGAGCCCATGTTATAAAGAGTAACATGTTCACATGAGCCCATGTTATAAAGAGTAACATGTTCACATGAGCCCATGTTATAAAGAGTAACATGTTCACATGAGCCCATGTTATAAAGAGTAACATGTTCACATGAGCCCATGTTATAAAGAGTAACATGTTCACATGAGCCCATGTTATAAAGAGTAACATGTTCACATGAGCCCATGTTATAAAGAGTAACATGTTCACATGAGCCCATGTTATAAAGAGTAACATGTTCACATGAGCCCATGTTATAAAGAGTAACATGTTCACATGAGCCCATGTTATAAAGAGTAACATGTTCACATGAGCCCATGTTATAAAGAGTAACATGTTCACATGAGCCCATGTTATAAAGAGTAACATGTTCACATGAGCCCATGTTATAAAGAGTAACGTGTTCACATGAACTCCTGTGACATTTATGAGAATAAAGTTGTTTTTAGCCAGCAGTGATGCGGTTTGGTCTTTAATGAATTCACAGTAACAATTAGCTCATCAGTCCTGTCAGAATTAAACTATTTTTCAAAAGTGAAATCGGACAAAAAGCTATATACAACAGGTAAGCTATTAATTGTTCATAGGGTTTCCACAGAGTTCCACTATAAACAGTCTGAACTTGCCTTTCAAGGACTGAAATGGGCCCATTTAATCATCTAAAAACACAAAACTTTCTCAGTTCTAATAGCTCTTTCTCTGTTCAGCCACACAACGTTTTCATCATAAGATGATTAGATGTTCATCATTAGATTATAGATGACACGTGTTGTTCCTGCAGGAGCGTCAAAAGCAGCTGGAGAGTCTGGGGATCTCCCTCCAGTCCTCTGGTATCAGAGTGGTGGACGATAAATGTTTCCTTGTCAACCTGAACGCTGACCCCGCCCTCAACGAGCTGCTCGTCTACTACCTCAAAGTACGAGACACTAGGGCAGGTGCTGAAAAGTGCTCATTAAACCTGCAACGCTAAACATTCTGCTGAGCGTCTTGTTTTCTGTGTCCAGGAGCACACCCGAGTGGGCTCGGCCGATTCCCAAGACATCCAACTGTGTGGGATGGCCATCCACGCAGAGCACTGTGTCATCGACATCACTGAGAACAACGGCGTGGTGCTAACGCCTCACCGAGGGGCTCGGTATGTAGGCGAGCAGCAGAAATACTACTTTGTTGTTCCTCGTCACGGAGGGAAGAGGAAATACCCTCCGTGTGTCTGTCCATGTTGTGAGCATGATAGCTCGACAAATAAGTGAGGAACCAACTTCTGTTGTGGTGTTTAGCTGCGCCAAGGAGGTTAAGGTCAAGGTTCAAGGAGACGTTGTCATTCGCATCACATGTGGTACATGAGGTGGAACGAAATTGTGTACACAGGGTCCCAGTTACATCCAACAATAGCAAAAATATAAAGTATAAATAGAAACAGTAAACAAGGATCTAAGATATAAACTAAGATATATGATAAATGGGTATGAATAGTTATGAATACAGCGGCTTATGGGTAAGAAATCAGCAGCATGGATTAAGTGTCCAATCTCCAATTAAAGTGTCATCACAGTGATTATCCTGGTTAGAGATTCATGAGTCTAACAGCCTCAGGGTAGAAGCTGTTCCTCAGTCTGGTGGTTCTACACTTAATGCTCCTCAACCTCTTTCCTGAGGGGAGCGGGACAAAAAGTGTAAGAAAGGTCCCTTTAGAAAATTGAGATTTTCATCAGTCACTTTTACAGACGTTGAGTTAAAGTTGGTGTGGTAGTATCTGAGACTGATCCACTACATTTATTCTGAGCACTAACAAACTGAACAAAATCTGTTAGAAATGTTGCCATCACCTGTCTTTTAGCAAAATATCATGTGAACAATTGGATGAATTTTTATGAAACATTTAGAAGATAATTTAACAAAGTTAAGTCAGGTCCTCTGGACAGATTAAAAAAAAAAAAAGGAAATAAAAATTGTTGAAATGTTTTGTCTTTTGTCCAAAAGACTTCTTCAGTCTGAGGAGCTGCAGTAAACTCAGACTTCTAAACAGCACCTTCTCACAAGCTATGTTTACATGAACACAAGTAATTGGATTAAACGGCCGTTCAGAATAAAAATGTGTCATGTAAACACCCCATTCGGATTATTATTTGTTTATTCTGCTCAATCAGAATGAATTTGTAATCAGAATGAGAGGGGTAGTTTATGCTGATTCATAATCCAAACAGTGTGCATTTAAACACTTAATCTGTTCCTTTTTTTCCGCTTGTGGAACCTGACTGTGCATGCGCGACCTATGTCTACCTGACGTATTTCTGCCTGGCTAATGCTAATAATATTAGCATGTCGGTGAGTAAAGCTGGTGAGCGACACAACATTTCTACTAGAAACTGTTGAAAGAGCTCAAAATGATCTGTATTACCTGTAGCTCAGTCGGGGAGTGCAGTAACGTCTCCACCGTCATTAAAACCTGTCGCACGTCCATTGGACGCCTGACGGCTGCTTGTTATTCACAAGGGGCTGAGTGATACTAGCAATAACAGCAGTTTGACTCCCATCACCCTTTGGAGCACAAGTTAGGAGTCATCAGGACTCTGTACCACAGAGCAGACAGCGTCTCCACTAACTCAGGAGCCAAGCAGAAGGAGAAATCCCACACAAGACAGGCTCTAGAGAAATGTGGATATCCTGATGCATGTTCAATAATCCAGGTAGAAAAATCTAAAAAACGTTAAGTCTGGTCCTCTGGACATTCAAAAAACAAAACAAAAATATTGTAGAAATGTTTCGTCTTTCCTCCGAAAGACTTCTTCAGTCTGAGTTGCTGTATTCAGCTCAGTCTTGATTCTTGAAATGTTAAATAGCACCTTCTCATAGTGGATCAACCAGTTAGTTGCTGACAGCCAAAACTAGCTGCTCACATGATCAAGGAGGACCATCAGCCTAACGATGGATCGTTAGCACCCTGATGGTTGTTTGCTATTCACAGAGGGCTGAGTGATACTAGCAATAACAGCATTGTAAGAGGGGGACAGTTGAACCCGGAGGCCTCCACCTCTGTTTAATGATGGACGGTTTCTTTTCACAAAGATGGCCTCCTTTACTCCTCTCTCAAACCATTGTTCCTCTCTATCAAGGATGTGAACATCTTCATCCCTGAAAGAGTGACCTCTGACCTGGAGATGAGTGTAGACCACAGAGTCCTGACCTGATGATGTTGATCTTCTGTGCTGGGCCATCCTTTTGGCCAGTGGCTGTTTAGTTTCCCCGATGTAAGACTGATCACAGCCCTCCTGACACTGAACAACATACACAATATTACTCTGTTTGTGCCGGGGGACTGGATCTTTGGGATGAACCAGTCTTTGCTGTAATGTATTTTGGGGTTTAAAAGCCACTGGGACGTTGTGTTTAGAAAATAAACGTCTCAATTTCTCTGAAACTCCCGCAACATACGGAATGACCACTGGTCTGGGTCTGGGTTCCTTCTTTTCACCTGATGGCTGCTGGAGTCCTGTTTGGGTTTCTTCTCTGCTTTCAGGAAGGCCCAGTTAGGATATCCACATTTCTCTAGAGTCTGTTTTGTGTGGGATTTCTCCTTCTGTCTGGCTCCTGAGTTAGTGGGGACGCTGTCTGCTCTGTGGTACAGAGTCCTGATGACTCCTAACTTGTGCTCCAGAGGGTGATGGGAATCAAATGTGGATACCCTAACTGGGCCTTCCTGAAAGCAGAGAAGAAACCCAAACCTGAGTCCAGCCAGCCATCAGGTGAAAAGGAAGAACCCAGACCAGTGGTCATTCCGTATGTTGCGGGAGTTACCGTACAGATAAATTGAGATGTTTATTTTCTAAATATAAAGTCCCAGTGGCTTTTAAACCCCAAAATACATTACGGCAAAGACTGGTTCATCCCAAAGATCCAGTACCCCGGCACAAACGGAGTAAGTAATATTGTGTATGTTGTTCAGTGTCAGGAGGGCTGTGATCAGTCTTGTATCGGGGAAACTAAACTGCCACTGGCTAAAAGGATGGCCCAGCACAGAAGATCAACATCATCAGGTCAGGACTCTGCGGTCTACACTCATCTCCAGGTCAAAGGTCACTCTTTCAGGGATGAAGATGTTCACATCTTTGATAAATGGTAAATGGACTGTACTTTCTATCTTATCAAGATACTCAAAGCTCTTTACAACACACTCTGTGCCCTCATTTACCGGTTTGTACAGCACTCTACTAGATCTATACAAAGAATAATCAGAGCTTTATCACATTCATACACCGATGGGACTGTAATACACGTGAAAGGACACACCTCGGAGGCTATGATGGGTTCAGTGTCTTGCCCAGGGACACGTCAGTATGTGGCTGCTGGTGGAATCGAATCCCCAATTTTTGCATTGGAGGCTGACAGTTCTAGCCACTCAGCCACAGCCCCACAGATAGAGAGGATTGTTAAGTTGAGAGAGGAGTGAAGGAGGCCATCTTTGTGAAGAGAAACCGTCCTTTATTAAACAGGGCGGAGGCCTCTATGTTCAACTGTCCCCTCTTACAATGCTTTAGCTGAGTGTCAATAGAGATGATCTCAGTTTAAAGGAAGCATTTCTTCCAGAAATACGGGTCCTTTTGCATTTTTACACACGTTTTGCTTTCCAGATTTTCCTGCTTGCTCTTTTTGAGCTGTGTTCAGAATTTTCTCTGAAGACAGAGGTGTAATAGTCTCTTGTTTTGTTTACTTGTTTTTGTCGGTGCAGGACATGCGTGAACGGCGCTGAGGTCACCAGTCCGGTGCAGCTTCATCACGGGAACAGGATCCTGTGGGGGAACAACCACTACTTCAGGTGGGCTTCTCGCCACTAAACTTTTTTTTTCCTGCTTGCTCTTGACGAGGACAGACGCTTTTCCCTCTTGCTACTGCCTCCCTCCTGCTTTGCTCTTTGTCTTGTGATTCATATTGGAGCCTCTCATTACATATCCTCAGAATTGTAAATTATGGATCTGGTTAGCTGGTCTCTCAACGCAATTGATAACATTTTCTCGACAAAAAGACAGGGCGAAGGACAGCCCTCATGCCTTGAAGGGACACTCGCAGCTGGATACAATATGGATTCCTTGGGCCAGTGAAAGATGGTGTGTTTGTCTATATTGTCCATTGAGGATGTAGAAGATGTGTGCATAATTGGATTTATGATAATAGGATTTCTGCTTTTTGGAGTTGGCGGGTATCTGGCATATCTACAAATTTGGTAGACAGCATCAGCGGTTCTGACAATTGTGAGGCTGCCTGCCTTGTATGGATGAATGTACCGAGAGGTAAGCTCTCAGACTCAGATGCTGCATGAGCTGAGCCGTGGGCTGGACGCAATTTCTGAGAATCGCAGGTCACTTGTGGCTCCTGAGACTAAATGGCAGGAAGGAACTGACCTTAGAGAAGGCTACAAGCTCAGTCTGGTGGTGTGACCACAAAATTTTATCTGTTTGGAATCGCCAGTGGGACGTAACAGCAGAACTATGAAGGCAGACATGGAAATTCAAGCAGAGGCTGCCTGACCCAAAATAATTGTGTTATCTGGATTTGGCTTCCCCACTTGGCCTTGAATTGGCCAACTATCTCAAACTTCTTCTGATTGTTTATGTGAACGAGAAGCTCTGCCCACCCCCCGCCTATCGCTTCCCTCCCGAGGACATCTGTGGATCTGTGTCAGAGTTGAGCCAGCTGATGGACACTAACATCTTTATCAGGACTATGGAACTATCTAGCAGTGTCCACGGACAACTCACTGCCCTCGTCTGCCTCCTCATGCTTAAATGTATTATGATGTCATCAGTACGTTACTGTTTCATGTGCTGAGGTCATTTTTTGCAACTTTTTTTGCCACACCTACACTCCCCTTCATGTTTCTTTTTCCTTATCTGTAAAAAAAAAAAAAGGCTGTGCCTCTTGAGGTTGGCAGCCTCAGTTACCTCTGCCTCCCCATGTCTGTTTATGTTTCTCTCGGACGGGTTGTACTGAAATGCAATTTTGTTGCGCTTTGGTGCAATGACAATAAAGCTGATTCTGATTCTGCTTCATAAACAAAGCAAACCAGCTTTGTGTTTTAATGCTGGAACAAAGGTGTCTCCTTTCTCTTTCTGATTTTAAACTTCCTCCTCACCACCTGTGTGCACTCAGGACCAGCATGCCCAGGCAGAAGCTCCACGCAACAGCCGAGGAAGAGGATGCTGGAGCTTCCATGAAAAACTGCTTGAGCACTGACCAGCTGGAGGTGGATCTGGATGCGTCCAGCGACGTTTCCAGCGAGCTGAGCTTCGGCTATGAGTTTGCGCAGGCCGAGGTCATGATGAAGGGGATGGGCACTGACGGTGAGTCACTGCAGTGACTGTGCACCTTCAATTTTCCAATATTATTTTGTTGAAAAACACACCCTTGAACAAATCAAAAAGGCGTTCAATACAGAAACAACTGGACTTTATTTGTAACAGAAAACGTTTCGCTTCCCATCCGGGGAGCTTTATCTATTTAATGAGCAGGCTGTGAGAGAGTGAAGTTATAAACAGGCTGAGATGACACGCACCAACCTATGTGTACACCTTTTTGATTTTATCATGTCCTGGACGACAGAGAATCTTCACCAACACACCCTTGAACAATATCCTAGAAACAATACAAACTTGTTTTAATAGGCCATGAGGTAGTGCTCTGAAATATAAATGAAATATAAATGAAGTTCAGACAATTGATTAGAGATACTGGGTGTTACAGAGGGCGTAGTTAATGTAAACAGATCTTTGAAGGGCGTGACCATGAGAGCTCATTATCATAAACCAGTCGTTCGAAACGAAAGTTAAAAATGGCAGAATTAAAAAGGGTATAATTGATTATCTAAAAATTATTTTGTGTATTAAATTGAATGAACATTGTCTGGATAGCGTACAGACATACCATAAAAATTTTAAAAACCTATCTGTGGTCTCCTTTAAAACTAAAAAAATCAGTAAAATCTTTTTCTCATGCATCAGCCAATTTCCGATTTCCCAAAATTAAGGAAATCGAGACCGATAAATCGGCCGGCCGATTTATCGGTGCACCCCTAGTATTTAATCCTAGCCCTTCTCCAATAATCCATAGTTACACCTCACACCCATCCAGTTTTCCGAGTCTTATGAACCCATGAGAGGGGAAAAAAGTAAAATCCATCCATCCATCCATCCATCCATCTTCTTCCGCTTATCCGGGGTCGGGTCGCGGGGGTAGCAGCCTAAGTAGGGAGGCCCAGACTTCCCTCTCCCCAGCCACTTGGAGCAGCTCCTCCGGGGGAATCCCAAGGCGTTCCCAGGCCAGCCGAGAAACATAGTCCCTCCAGCGTGTCCTGGGTCTTCCTCTGGGTCTCCTCCCGGTGGGACATGCCCGGAACACCTCACCAGGGAGGCGTCCAGGAGGCATCCTAACCAGATGCCCGAGCCACCTCAACTGGCTCCTCTCGATGTGGAGAAGCAGCGGCTCTACTCCGAGTCCCTCCCGGATGACTGAGCTTCTCACCCTATCTCTAAGGGAGAGTCCAGCCACCCTGCGGAGAAAACTCATTTCAGCCGCTTGTATCCGAGATCTTGTTCTTTCGGTCATAACCCAAAGCTCATGACCATAGATGAGGGTGGGAACGTAGATCGATCGGTAAATTGAGAGCTTTGCCTTTTGACTCAGCTCTCTCTTCACCACGACAGACCGGTACAGCGCCCGCTTCACTGCGGACGCTGCACCTATCCGCCTATCGATCTCACGCTCCAGTTTTCCCTCATTCGTGAACAAGATCCCGAGATACTTAAACTCCTCCACTTGGGGCAGGACCTCCTCCCCGAC
>JBBPBX010037677.1:20692-30806 GCA_038048925.1 Garcialebias charrua | reverse complement strand
AATGCATAAAAATGAAAAATAAAAAGCTGTGCCTCATAGGCCTGGTCTTGGAGAGTAGTTTGATGTAAGTTTTGTGCGGGTGGCTCATAAGACCTGAACGGCATTGAGCAAAAACAGTGATTTCTGAATTAATAAATTGTTAAAAATTACAAAATGCATAAAAATGAAAAACAAAAAGCTGTGCCTCATAGGCCTGGTCTTGGAGAGTAGTTTGATGTAAGTTTTGTGTGGGTGGCTCTAAAGACCTGAACGGCATTGAGCAAAAACAGTGATTTCTGAATTAATAAATTGTTAAAAATTACAAAATGCATAAAAATGAAAAACAAAAAGCTGTGCCTCATAGGCCTGGTCTTGGAGAGTAGTTTGATGTAAGTTTTGTGTGGGTGGCTCTAAAGACCTGAACGGTATTGAGCAAAAACAGTGATTTCTGAATTAATAAATTGTTAAAAATTACAAAATGCATAAAAATGAAAAACAAAAAGCTGTGCCTCATAGGCCTGGTCTTGGAGAGTAGTTTGATGTAAGTTTTGTGTGGGTGGCTCTAAAGACCTGAACGGTATTGAGCAAAAACAGTGATTTCTGAATTAATAAATTGTTAAAAATTACAAAATGCATAAAAATGAAAAATAAAAAGCTGTGCCTCATAGGCCTGGTCTTGGAGAGTAGTTTGATGTAAGTTTTGTGTGGGTGGCTCATAAGACCTGAACGGCATTGAGCAAAAACAGTGATTTCTGAATTAATAAATTGTTAAAAATTACAAAATGCATAAAAATGAAAAATAAAAAGCTGTGCCTCATAGGCCTGGTCTTGGAGAGTAGTTTGATGTAAGTTTTGTGTGGGTGGCTCATAAGACCTGAACGGCATTGAGCAAAAACAGTGATTTCTGAATTAATAAATTGTTAAAAATTACAAAATGCATAAAAATGAAAAACAAAAAGCTGTGCCTCATAGGCCTGGTCTTGGAGAGTAGTTTGATGTAAGTTTTGTGTGGGTGGCTCTTAAGACCTGAACGGTATTGAGCAAAAACAGTGATTTCTGAATTAATAAATTGTTAAAAATTACAAAATGCATAAAAATGAAAAACAAAAAGCTGTGCCTCATAGGCCTGGACTTGGAGAGTAGTTTGATGTAAGTTTTGTGTGGGTGGCTCTAAAGACCTGAACGGCATTGAGCAAAAACAGTGATTTCTGAATTAATAAATTGTTAAAAATTACAAAATGCATAAAAATGAAAAATAAAAAGCTGTGCCTCATAGGCCTGGTCTTGGAGAGTAGTTTGATGTAAGTTTTGTGTGGGTGGCTCTAAAGACCTGAACGGTATTGAGCAAAAACAGTGATTTCTGAATTAATAAATTGTTAAAAATTACAAAATGCATAAAAATGAAAAACAAAAAGCTGTGCCTCATAGGCCTGGTCTTGGAGAGTAGTTTGATGTAAGTTTTGTGTGGGTGGCTCTAAAGACCTGAACGGTATTGAGCAAAAACAGTGATTTCTGAATTAATAAATTGTTAAAAATTACAAAATGCATAAAAATGAAAAATAAAAAGCTGTGCCTCATAGGCCTGGTCTTGGAGAGTAGTTTGATGTAAGTTTTGTGTGGGTGGCTCATAAGACCTGAACGGCATTGAGCAAAAACAGTGATTTCTGAATTAATAAATTGTTAAAAATTACAAAATGCATAAAAATGAAAAACAAAAAGCTGTGCCTCATAGGCCTGGTCTTGGAGAGTAGTTTGATGTAAGTTTTGTGTGGGTGGCTCATAAGACCTGAACGGCATTGAGCAAAAACAGTGATTTCTGAATTAATAAATTGTTAAAAATTACAAAATGCATAAAAATGAAAAACAAAAAGCTGTGCCTCATAGGCCTGGTCTTGGAGAGTAGTTTGATGTAAGTTTTGTGTGGGTGGCTCTAAAGACCTGAACGGTATTGAGCAAAAACAGTGATTTCTGAATTAATAAATTGTTAAAAATTACAAAATGCATAAAAATGAAAAACAAAAAGCTGTGCCTCATAGGCCTGGTCTTGGAGAGTAGTTTGATGTAAGTTTTGTGTGGGTGGCTCTAAAGACCTGAACGGTATTGAGCAAAAACAGTGATTTCTGAATTAATAAATTGTTAAAAATTACAAAATGCATAAAAATGAAAAACAAAAAGCTGTGCCTCATAGGCCTGGTCTTGGAGAGTAGTTTGATGTAAGTTTTGTGTGGGTGGCTCTAAAGACCTGAACGGCATTGAGCAAAAACAGTGATTTCTGAATTAATAAATTGTTAAAAATTACAAAATGCATAAAAATGAAAAACAAAAAGCTGTGCCTCATAGGCCTGGTCTTGGAGAGTAGTTTGATGTAAGTTTTGTGTGGGTGGCTCAAAGACCTGAACGGCATTGAGCAAAAACAGTGATTTCTGAATTAATAAATTGTTAAAAATTACAAAATGCATAAAAATGAAAAACAAAAAGCTGTGCCTCATAGGCCTGGTCTTGGAGAGTAGTTTGATGTAAGTTTTGTGTGGGTGGCTCATAAGACCTGAACGGCATTGAGCAAAAACAGTGATTTCTGAATTAATAAATTGTTAAAAATTACAAAATGCATAAAAATGAAAAATAAAAAGCTGTGCCTCATAGGCCTGGTCTTGGAGAGTAGTTTGATGTAAGTTTTGTGTGGGTGGCTCTTAAGACCTGAACGGTATTGAGCAAAAACAGTGATTTCTGAATTAATAAATTGTTAAAAATTACAAAATGCATAAAAATGAAAAACAAAAAGCTGTGCCTCATAGGCCTGGTCTTGGAGAGTAGTTTGATGTAAGTTTTGTGTGGGTGGCTCAAAGACCTGAACGGCATTGAGCAAAAACAGTGATTTCTGAATTAATAAATTGTTAAAAATTACAAAATGCATAAAAATGAAAAACAAAAAGCTGTGCCTCATAGGCCTGGTCTTGGAGAGTAGTTTGATGTAAGTTTTGTGTGGGTGGCTCATAAGACCTGAACGGTATTGAGCAAAAACAGTGATTTCTGAATTAATAAATTGTTAAAAATTACAAAATGCATAAAAATGAAAAATAAAAAGCTGTGCCTCATAGGCCTGGTCTTGGAGAGTAGTTTGATGTAAGTTTTGTGCGGGTGGCTCTAAGACCTGAACGGCATTGAGCAAAAACTGTGATTTCTGAATTAATAAATTGTTAAAAATTACAAAATGCATAAAAATGAAAAACAAAAAGCTGTGCCTCATAGGCCTGGTCTTGGAGAGTAGTTTGATGTAAGTTTTGTGTGGGTGGCTCATAAGACCTGAACGGCATTGAGCAAAAACAGTGATTTCTGAATTAATAAATTGTTAAAAATTACAAAATGCATAAAAATGAAAAACAAAAAGCTGTGCCTCATAGGCCTGGTCTTGGAGAGTAGTTTGATGTAAGTTTTGTGTGGGTGGCTCATAAGACCTGAACGGTATTGAGCAAAAACAGTGATTTCTGAATTAATAAATTGTTAAAAATTACAAAATGCATAAAAATGAAAAATAAAAAGCTGTGCCTCATAGGCCTGGTCTTGGAGAGTAGTTTGATGTAAGTTTTGTGTGGGTGGCTCTTAAGACCTGAACGGCATTGAGCAAAAACTGTGATTTCTGAATTAATAAATTGTTAAAAATTACAAAATGCATAAAAATGAAAAACAAAAAGCTGTGCCTCATAGGCCTGGTCTTGGAGAGTAGTTTGATGTAAGTTTTGTGTGGGTGGCTCAAAAGACCTGAATGGTATTGACCAAAAACTGTGATTTATTAAATATTAAATTGTGAAAAAAATACAAAATGCATAAAAATTGAGAAATAAACAGCTGTAAACACTTTTTAATAAACAGTAATTGTGGGTGGGTCAAATCGTGTAAAATATATTATTTTATGTTTCTGAAGAGTTGACGCGGTCGAAAATTTGTTGACAGTCCCTAAGTGAACCATGACGTCTCTGAGTAGGGGCAGACTCAGCGCTGTTGCCGAAATCAGACTCCATGAAGCGGACTGACGAGAGCAACGCACCGCTGAAGGCACGGAGCTCGAATATCCAACGTCCAATATGAAAATAACTTCACTGCGGTGAATTGAAGTGCCCTGAATCTGATTTAATGTTAAAACGGCTTGCCATAGCACATCTGGTATTTCCTGTTTCCTCTCCTCCAGATGCCCCCAAGTCATAGACACACACACTTTACAAGGACTTGAACAGCATTCAAAGGCTTTGTCCCCCTAAGTAGCAGTGGGTCCTCACAAAATGCTCCTAACAAGGTAACATCAACAAGCACACACTCAGTTTCGCAGACTCAAACACGTCGAAACGCACAGGAACATCTGTGTCCTTGTGAAGTGAAATATTTTCAAGCAAAAAATATATTAAAAAAATTAGTCACATACACATGCACATTTCAGCTGCTGCTCACTCTAAAGTTTCCATCGACCAGTTAAAAACTTCCAGCTGGTGTGGACTTTAGACTGAAAAAAATGAACAGAGGAAAAATGTGTAAAGGGTGAAGGTATAGGCAAAGTGAAAAGAAAAACTGCAGCCTGACAAAAAGGAGAGACAAAAGGTGGAAGGAGTAAAGGAGTGGAGAACTGGGGACAACTTCTGCATCCCATGAAGCTGACAAACAGTTTCCACTTCTGTGGATGCTGCATTGCATTATGTGTGTGTTTACAGTAAGTGTGTGTGTGTGTGGATGGGGGACAGTGTCGTATGGTTTTCATAATTCTCCCAGGGTTTTCAGTTATCCCTAACCTCCACCACCCACCCACACACACAATCATCCCCTCCGGTCCTCTTGCGGACACTTTACCAGCCCCCCTCTCCCAAAAAAACACTAAAATCTCCTCCACAATTTTCCTCTACGTCGCCTACCCCCCTCCCCATCCTCCCAGCCCTCCCCAGTCTTTCTCTCTTTCTGATGCTCAGTCTAAAAGCCATCTCAGAGGTAAGAAAGCCCTGGCAAGATCAGATGAAGTCTTAGGGTTTCCATCCTGGATATTTATGAAACTCATTTTTGGACTTGGAGGAAGGACAGCTGGCTACATTCAGCACCTCACTGGACTGCGTTTTGAACTGTACTGGTGAATAACTGGAGGCACTGGAAGGATTTTCTTCAGGGGCTCTGCAGGAGGCTGGTTTAAAAAAAAAGGTCATTGACAGTTTGAATGAAAGTTTGCACCGATTCAAGTGCCTCAGCTGCAAAGAGCCAATGAAAGAAAGCATATAGTTACTTTTGGACTTTCTCTAATAAGCTAGTCAGATCAAAACTGATTCAAGGTTTTTATAATAGAAGGTGAGAGGGGGGAAAAAAATCTATTTTTTCTCAATTATTTTTATTTTCTGGTAATAAGTTGAGGAACTCCTTTGAATGTTGGCTTAGATTAGACCATAGTAGTTGAGGATGTTAAAGAAGAGCAGGAGCGGCTGCCACAGCATGAGTCTCTTGTGCATCCTGTGGCTGATGATGGTTTGTGTGGCCCCTGGAAGCTGGGGCCAAAGGCTGAGGACTCCTGAGGAGGAACAGACAACGGCCGATGCTGAGCTGGAAGAAAACCACGCAATCTGCTACATGGAAGGATGCTATGCTGTTTTCTTCCAGAAGAAAATCTTCAGGGAAGCCGGGCAATCCTGCCGGGAGCGCGGTGGGACCCTGGCAACTATGCATACCTATGAAGCAGCGGGCGTGGTCCATAAACTGATGTCGGCCGTTGATGTGCAAGGCTCCGGGTCCAGGTTTCGCCTCTGGATTGGACTGCACAGACCTCCGCGCCAGTGTTCAGCCACCCGACCGCTCCGAGGATTCGTCTGGGTCACAGGCAAAGTCTTATCTCTGATTTTTCCACCAATATCAAAGTTGTGCTGAAGCTTTTCACCTTAGTATGTGACAAGTTTGCTCATGTAAAGCCATCATATATATAAAAAAAGTAAATACATCCTTGTAAATAACCAATGATGCAATTGGGTTATATAGCCACTCAATAAATAGTTGTAGATAATTAAAGTTGTAGCTTGAGAGGATTTTTTTCATTGACTTGTGAGGCTGTGTGGTTAGCCTAATTAAAATATTAATTAAATATTCTCATAGTGGATTTTTGTTAATTAGGTAAATAATTGTTTAAGTAAACGCAGAAAGACTTGTTTTCCTTCTGTTAAAATAAACTCCCTTAAAATATAACATTATATTGATGTCAGGCTATTGAGTCAGTGTGATCCTTTTTAGGGCACATCTGTCAGAGTTTGGCACCTCAGGCCCGTCTGAAGGACTTTGTGCTCCCTGAATGGTTTTTACATTAACTCCCATCATTTTGCTGAAAACGGGCTGGTGCAACTGGGGACATTTGTTCCTTGAACTCATTGCCACCCCTCAGAGTGATTTAGACATCATGCAAACTTACAAAAAACAGATGTGGGGGCCTCAGTCTACAGCCAGAAAAGGCATTACCCTTTCAAGAGATTTGAGGCCAGCTTACCGGTACTTCAGTTTTTCCCCTCTGGGTCATTTTCAAGAAAATGTTTTAAATAAAAACACTGCTTAAAAATATAGGACTTGTTTGATTATATCAAAGCATTGCACATAGAATTTATTTGATTTATTCTGGGTAGGATTATGGAACATGATGGATGACAACAAATATCTATGTTTTCACTAAGTATACAAAATGAGTTCTATATGAAACAAAAAAACATATTAAACATAATTTAGTGGCCTGTTCATTAAAACATATATTTAAATTATTAATCTGCTTTGATTGTTGTTGGAGAGAACTGACTCAATCTCATTCAATTCAAATAAGAGGACAAAAAATAAGAAGCCCATTGAACTCCATGTTTTTCAACATTTCCCACTCTGGCGACCCCTGGAGGTCATTTAAAAACTACAGTATTTGAGTTTAAAAAAACAACAATGCACTACTATAAATTCTTCATCCTCACAAATAACTGAGCACGACCGGATTAATTATTTAATGGGTCACGTAAGGTCTGAAAAACCAAAGACAAATCAAATTACCATGAACTACTGTGTTTGACTGATTTGGTACTTTCCTTTTCTTTGAACAGGAAATCAGGAAGGTCAATTCACCAACTGGATCCGTGGAGAAATGCCCAAGACCTGTGCCGCTCATCGCTGCGTGGCCATGACTGTAAACACGTCAGAGAGCGAACGAGAGGGCACAGCTAACTACAAGTGGGCTGAAGGCCCCTGTGCGCTGCCCCTGGATGGATACATTTGTCAGTACAACCACAAAGCCACGTGTTCACCGCTCGAAGAGGAGGGCAGAGGTCCAGCTGTTTATACAACCCCGTTTAAACTGGTCAGCACCCTGCTGACCCATGTACCATTTGGATCTGTAGCCACTATGCCCTGTCCTGTAGACAGGTCAGACCCAGATGCTCCTGATGAGCACATCGTCCTGTGCATGGAGAGAGAGAACGGGGTGGTGGGCTGGTCTACCGATGCCCCTCTGTGTTCTGCTAGTTTAGCAACGCAGCATCAGGACTGGTGCAGTGGAGACCACGGTTGTGAGCATCACTGCCAGAACACGGACCAAACTTACTACTGTTACTGCTCTGAAGGGTTCATCGTAGACGAGGATGGCTACAGCTGCAAGCCCGATCCCCTGAACCAAAACGACCCGCCTCAGCTGCCTCCTGATGATGCTCTCCCCACCGACCAGCCCCAAATCAAAAGGGTTTGTGTGGAGATGGGATGCGAGTATGACTGTACAGAAACATTTCGGGGCACCCGCTGCACATGCCCCCCCGGCTACCAGATAAGTCCCGATGGTCGCAGATGTTCTGACGTAGACGAATGCCAACAGCAACCGTGTCCCCAACTTTGTGTGAACACCCCGGGCACCTTCCACTGCACCTGCTATCAGGGCTTCCAGCCAGACAACGACGGCGAGTGCGTGGATGTAGACGAGTGCCTCGATGAAGGCAGCTGCGAGGGCCCCTGCGAGAACACGATTGGATCCTTCACGTGCCACTGTGAACCCGGCTATGCGATGAGTGGTGAAGGAGATTGTCTCGATGTGGATGAGTGCGCTCAGGAGTCGCCCTGCGAGCACCAGTGTCTCAACCAAATCGGAGGGTACCGGTGCGACTGTGACGACGGCTTTGACCTGCAGCCAGATGGAACAACCTGCCAACCTTCAAATTATGATGAAGAATATTCCACTCTGACCCCTGATACCGGTACCTCTGATGTGTATGATATTCCTTGGTCCACCGCTGACCCGTATTTTAAAGAAGACAGCAATAATGATGTCAACTGGCTGACAGAGGCCCCTGTGGGACTTACCCCTGATATGGCTCACCAGTCAGATAACCACCTAAACCAGTGGGATGACTTTTCACCAAGGCAATACCAGACAGCCCCATCCCCAACACAAAAAATTGCCATCAACAACGACATAGATCATGATGTTAAGACAAGAGGACAAGAACCAAGTGGTGGAGTCATAGTTGAAACAGCAAACGGGTCATCCAGTGGTCCAGCGGAGTCTGAGGCACCGAAGACGGACACCAACAGCACTGACGTGGTAGGAGGGTCTGCTGGTAAACGCAAGCATGACAAGAGCTGGTTGCTTGTGGCTCTGCTGGTGCCGTTGTGTGTGTTTCTTGTAGTGATGCTGGCTTTGGGAATCGTCTACTGTACCAGCTGCGCAGTGGATAAGAGCCTCCGCTTTTCGGACTGCTGTCGCTGGGTTCTCCCTACAACGCCTCCTCCGAGGAAGGATGGCAAAACTCAAGCATGAACCCTGACGTAAACAGACAAAAGGGGGATGCTTTCGTACGTCTATCAACATTTTCTGGTGGCAAAAGACTGCTAACTAAAACACAAATTTGGGTAAATACCACCAATTAACTCTGAAACTTTCTGTGGCACAGCTTTTGTAAATAGCTTTTATCATTTGTTAAAATGCAAGAAAAGTCAATAAACTGACAACACACAATGCTTTTTGTTGTTGTTTTCTTTTTTTTACTGAAAATATCTTAAAATGACGCCTCATCATTGAGCAGAGAGCAGTATAAAAATCAGTATTTCAATTTTTTATATATGAAGTTAGGACATGTCTGCCTTTGCTTTAGAGCCGTTTGCTCTAAAGCTAAATTTGCATCTGTCGTAGTTTGAACCAAAATAGAAATTACGGATATGTTGAATGCTATAAAAGACTGTTCATGTATATATTTGTTGGAGCAATAACAATAAATTAAATATGCTATGTGCATTTGTTAAGTTACAGTAATTTGCAAAGTATATGGAAAAGTGAAAGTCAAACTTATATTTTATATTAGTCAGGTTATCAACAAGGAAGTCAGTCTTTTTGTTCCTTTCCTTTCCTTTTTTTTTTTCCCAGTCAAGTGTTTGGAAAAGACTAAATTCCCANATATTAGTCATTATCAACAAGGAAGTCAGTCTTTTTGTTTATTTTTTTTTTTATTTTTCCAGTCAAGTGTTTGGAAAAGACTAAATTCCCAGGGGTCAATAAATGCAGCACTAAAAACAGCTCCACCTCTGCTCTGTAAGGCTCCTATAAGAATGTAAAAAATGTATGACATTTAAGTATGAAAAAGACATTGTACCATCATTTCAGACACCATTAAAAAGATACCTGAACTTTGCCTTCACTTTTATCTCAAACAATCTTATGGTAAATACATGCAATCCTTACATGCATGGCCAACAAGACCCAAACTAAGCCTATAGGATGGTGTTTATTTCTGTGGGCTTTGTCACATGAAAACACAAAAAAATATGTCAGCATGCTTCTTTATTGCTTAGTTAGTATTTTACACCATTTTTTGACAACAGCTGGGAGTGAAGATGTTCAAGAGGACAACATGTGGCGGCGACATCGTTCCCAAACAATTAGCCTAGTTGGCGCAGGTCTGTAAGGAGGACTACCGTATGTGATTCCTTGAACCTCCCACTATTGTTAAACAATTTAAACCTACTGGTTTCAGAATCAGTTAGCTATTCATCCATTTTCTTTACCTGCTTTTTTGCTTTCCAGGTCATGGGGACGCTGGTGCCTGTCTCCTGCAGTCTCTGTGTTTGAGACAATGAACACCCTGGACACGTTTAAGTCCATTCCAGGGATGCA
>JBBPBX010037677.1:0-17859 GCA_038048925.1 Garcialebias charrua | reverse complement strand
GTTTCTCACTTAAAAATGGGTCCAGATGACACAATTTAACCTTTTTTGTTGTCACCAGCTGCTTAACAAAGAACCTGGCCAGCCACTATAGGTGATCATTTTGATCCATCATGGCAACTGTTTGAGCAGCACACCTCATCCCAAGTGCTCCCCGGCGCGCTTTCTATAGCTGCCCACTGCCCCACCTGGTGGTGATTGGGTTAAATGCAGAGTCAAATTTTGTCTTGTATGGAAACATACACAGATGACAAAAATGTGACATTATTATTATTATTATTATTATTATTATTATTATTATTATTATTATTATTATTATTATTATTATTATTATTATTATTATTATCTCTTTGTTTGGTTAGGACTTAGTCTAATCATGCCATTGGCAATCTTTTTTTTTTTTTTCTTCTTCACCTGACGTTTCACTTCTTGCTCCATGACCCACAGCTGGGTCATGACCCCTACTTTTGGAACCACTGTTCTAAACAATGCACTTTTGCTCTTTCTGTCAGTTTATTTGATTTTAAGAAGAATTTAAGACTTTAGCTAGAATTCCTATATAAGGAATTTCTTCTGAAACTTACCATACCTCCACCTCTCCAAGCTCTCTTCCACCTGTTCTCACCACATCTTTGCATCTGTAAACATCATAGTCCACGGGGGATTCCTGCCTTACCTCATCTGTTAGTCGATACATCACTAGAGCAAACAAGAAGGGGCTCAGAGCCGATCCTTGATGAACTCCCACCTCAAACTTGAAGCTGTCCCTACCACATATCTCACCAGATCTGTGTACCAGTCTAACATACCGGTAATTCTCTGCCACTCCAGATTTCCTCAGGCAACACCACACCTCCTCCCTCCGCACCCTGTCATATGCTTTTTCTAAATCCACAGACACCATGAAGTTCTTTCTGACCCTCTCCACTTCACTTCTCTATCAGCATCCTCAAAGCAAAGATACGATACCACACCACACCATTTTATTTATAGAGCACTTAAAACAGCGACAAAGCCAACCAAAGTGCTGTACAAACAAACAAACAACAGGATATAGGCAAAATAAAGTAAAAAACAGAATAAAAACATAAAATCGTCAGCATCTGTGATGTACTTTCTTGGCATGAAACCATGCTGCTGCTCACAAATAGTCACCTCTTGTCTAGCTTCCATAACTCTCTCCCAGATCTTGTGGAGCTCATCAATTTTGACTTAAAATTTTTTTTCCTTTTAAAGGTGGCCTCCCTTCTCACCTTACAGCCATCCTCTTCACACCATTATGATTTTTTTTATAACATAGGGTAGAAAGAAAGGAAAGACAGAAAGTAAGACTACAAAGTATAATAAATATACACAAAAAGAGCACAAGGCAAATACACCCGACCGCTGTCTGTAAACCTGCAAAGAACATGACAGAACACAGCAACAATATACACATATATATATATATAAAAGACTTAGAATATTCATGACTTTGCTGTAGATTTCTATAAATATATATATATTCATTCAACCTTTATTTAGTCAGGTAAATCTTTTGAACCTCATGGGCTCATTTACGAAAGCGACCTGCTAAAACTAAAGAACAATGAACAGCAGTGATAGAATTTCATTAAACAATAAACAAACAAACAATAAACAATAGAAAACAAAAAGAGAGAAAAAAACAAAAGATTTTTTTTTTCTTTTTTTAACAAAGTATCAAAAAACTAGCAAAACATTATAAGGTAGACGTATAAAATCAAAGACAGGAACAAATCTGCATTGGTTTTTGCCAGGATTCCAACAGATTCTGAAAACCATTTAGAGAAGTCAAGGTCGAGAGCTTCAGATCTTTTTGTAAGATATTCCATGAAGCAGGAGCAGAGTAGGAGAAGGCCCTTTTTCCAAGTTCAGTCCTCACTGACGGAACACTGCAGGTAATCATGTCCTGAGAGCGCACACTGTAGCTGCACTCACGCAAAGACATGTAGGAGGAGATGTATGAGGGGAGCAGACCAAGCAGACCAATATATATACCTATACCTACAGATTTATACATACATATATATACATGTACATGCATATGCAGTCACATACACATCTACATTGACTCATCAATTTTGACTTAAATTTTCTTTATCTCAGTCAAAACTCATATCTCCTTGACATTTGCATAGCTACACTGAAAACCTTTGCCAGAACAAAGGCTAATAAAAAATGTATCCAAACCCATATTTTATGACTCAACGAGGCTAGCCTGTATAAATAAAGGTTGAATGAATGAATGAATGAATAATATCTATGTATTCACTAAATTTAAAAAAATGTTCCATATCTGTAGTAAATCTAAACGAACTGTTTTGTGATTGGCTAATATTTACGCCAACCACATAACTCGACTTCTGATTGGTTCAGGGGCGGGTCTACATGTGAATGAATACAGGAAGTGAACTGCGTGAGACTGCAATTTGACGTTCGTGTAGACGTTTTCCATTTCTGAGGTAACGAATCGTTGGGTTAACTTTTTTCGTTTATTTTCTACCTTTTATTTTTATGTCAACGAGGAGGCAAAGCATGAGTAAAAATTATTGCGTAGTACTTAAAACTCGCGTGGTTTACAGAAGTTGTGTTAATATTTGTTCTCACGTTGCTTCCGTTAGCATACTCGCTGCTAACATTCACTAAGTGACTCACTATTGTCTTTTCCTAAACATGTGTTTTAAAGTACTGCAGTCCAGGTGATTGTAGGATGTTCATTTTAATAAAGCAATGGGGTGAATAAATTTCGGGCAAACACGTTACTTTTGTGATTTTTGATACTAGTTTTAAATAAATAAATAAAGAAACTGAAAACGTGAAAGACTACCTACCTGAATCTTTTGGTTTAATGTTCTCTGATGAGCAGCTGCTGACCCTAAAACCTCAATGGATCTCTTAAATCACTTTTTTCTTTAAGTTCCCCCTAAATATTTGTGCATCTTTCAGTTCTGCTTTTATTTTAAATTTTTTATTCTGTTGAACTCTTACTTACTTTAGATCACTGTTTATTCAATTTGCCTTCCTAACAGGACCTAACCAGCATTGTTAATCTCAGAGCCAAGATGGTGGACTCCCAATACTACCTCCCAAATGACATTGGTATTTCTGCACTTGACTGCGGCGAAGCCTTTCGTTTGCTCTCACCTCAGGAGAAGATGTATGCCCACAATCTGTCACGAGCTTCTTGGTACGTCTCTTAAGGTTGTAGCCGGTCAACGCTGACTTTAAACAGTCTGTAGAGATTTTGACTAAAACAGCAGCGTCTAACGAACTGAAGAGTCATTTCCATCCTGATTGTGATCTTTTTTTAGGTATGGTGGTCTCGCTGTGCTGCTGCAGACGTCCCCAGAGTCTGCAAATATCTTTGTCCTGCTGCAAAAAGTCTTCAGAAAGCAGACCCCAGAACAGCTGGAACAGGTTGCTAAAGCAGCTGGTCTCAGCTCTGAGGAGTACCAGGTACACAGTTTCAGTTTTTTTTTATGTGGTTTTCCCACCTTTGTTCCTAAATAAAGCTATAAACTGATGGAAAGAAGTTAATTTAATTGTGTCCTGTTTGTGATTTTTAGGCCTTCCTGGTATATACAGCGGGTGTGTATGCAAACATGGGCAACTACAAGTCTTTTGGAGACACCAAGTTCATCCCAAATCTGCCAAAGGTTTAAAAAAAAATTCACATGTTGGGTGCAAATCTACTTTGCCTGTTTTCTAATTAGTTTTCCAAGATGGTTTCATCACTAAAGATGCATTCTATTACATGTAATGTCAATTTTAAGTTGTGGTGCATTCATCCAGGACAAGTTGGATGCTCTGATGAGAGCCAGCCAGGTGTTTCAGGAGAACCCCGGTGAGATGGAGGCTCTGTGGGACAGCTGCTCGTGTCTCATGTACTCGCTTGAAGACAGACAGAAACAACTTGGCTTGGGTGACAAGGTGGGATCAAATACAATTCAACACAGAGTTTAGGCTTTCCTCTCGTAATAATGTTTTCTAAAGTGAGATTATTTCATAATACAGTACAGTAATATATTTGACAGCTGTTTGGGTAAAAATGTTTTGCGTGCTGTCCTGACATTTCCTGCACATTTTCTAATAGTTGAGACCTCACCTGCTTTGTCGAAGAGATTTACCTTTCAGGTTTTTTTCTCTCTCATTAAGGTTACCGGTAGTTTGTGAGAAAATTGTGCCTTTTTGATAGTTATTCTTAGTTTATTGTGCCCAAATAACAAACATCTGTCGCACCTAAAGCTATTTTTGTGTGCCTTGGCTGTTAATAGTTTTTACCGTCCAAAGAAATCTTGTACTGATCATTTAGTCCTCTTTTTTTTATTTTTAGCTACTTGTATTTAACTTTTTATATTTGGTTGGTGTTCCATTATTGTCATTAACATTTTTGATGGTTTTAAACGTGTATTGTAAATCTCAATTTTTGAGTCATAGGGAGCCACTGAACACAACTGGTAATCAACCCCCGTGAAAGGTTGTGTGATTTGAGCATCTTTGATTTTCTTCTCTCTTCTAGGGAATTACCACCTATTTCTCAGGGAACTGCTGTCTGGAGGATGCAGAGCTGGCTCAGAGGTTCCTAGACTCAAAAGTAGGCAAATTTATAGCTAAAGCAAACAATCCTGTTCAAACCATTCTGGTCTGTTTCTCCTAAGTTGCAGTTTAAAAAATTTTTGTTCGTTTACTTGCTTGATCCTGATCATTAAGCTGGTTTAGGCATTTCTCCGTTTGACTGACCACTTTCTTGTTTTTTGTTTCCAGAAACTCTCTGCTTACAACACACGTCTGTTCAAAAAAGTCAGTGGAGGGAAACCCTGTTATGAAGTGAGATTGGCTTCAGCTGTGCAGAAAGGTCAGAATGAGCAAAAAGTGTTTGACACATATCGCATCCAAAATGTCACATATTGAGTCAAGCAGGACACTTTGAGAATGGAAACACAGCAGATCTACTAACTTAAATGATTAATTTGTGTAATTAGCTGATGATCCTGGTTGATTTTATATATATATATATATTTATATAAATTATTACTTTGCAGACTGTGCAGTAGATGGGGAGTGCGAGTCTTGCTTCGGTACCTTCAGCTTTGAGGACAAAGAGTTCATTGTGAAGAGGGGAGATTATCATCCAATTATGGAAAAAGTCTGTTATTACCTCCAACAAGCACAGGTAAGTAACTGCCAAGGAAATGATGGAAAATAACAATAGACCTGTTCGTTTTTACTTTCTTTAAGCAGCAACAAGACTAAAACGGGATTTATAAACGACGGTTTAAAGTAAACGAACCATCTGTAAAAATCCTGAGCAGATGTGTGAAGGAAAAACATAACTCCCTAAGTGAATACTGACAGCTTCTAGCATTTATTTTTTAATAACAAACTCAAGTTTATCTAAAAGTGTTATCTTTTTTTGTACATTTTCACACAAACAAATCTTGTTTTAAAAAAAGACTAAAGCTCAACCTACATGTAGTATTTTTTGTGAAATGAACAGAAACTTAATATATAAATGATAAAAGTTTTAGGGCAAAATCTTTGCTAAAATAATCATGACGCATAAAAATATCAGCTTCATATCAAAGTCGTGATATTGATTCAACATGTTTGTGCATCCCTGACTGAAAACAACACAGTCAGTTTGACAGTATGATCTCCATACTCAAAAGAAAACAAATAAATTGTAAGACAGACAAGTATGTTTAAAAGAAAACAGTATTTCAGTGATAGGCCTGTCGCGATAAACAAATCAATTAGGTAATCGCATGATAAATGAAAATTGTCTACCTCATTTTTGTTTATCTGCTTTATCATTTCTTCGTGTCTCTCTTTCTACTTGACACTGGATGACAAAAGGCTCAACTCCGGTGCTCTTCACTGAGCCCTCCCTTTCTCTTTTCTCTGTAAAATTCAACTTTTTTTATTTTTATTAAAACAGAGAAGTCACATTGAGCCTCAAAGACTCATTTACAAGTGAGATCTGTTGGACAAATCTGTTTGAATTGTATAAAATTGTGTTTTTGGAACGTTAAAAGCAGCTAAGCTGAGAAGCTAAGCTACGAGCTAAGCTACGAGCTAAGCTAACAGGCCGACCTTGGGGGAAAAAATCTTCTTGTCAGAGCTCCAAAATTCACGGTCGAAACCCGTGCATTCATCTAAAAAGTTGTTTCTCTGCAAAAAGAAGTTGAGAACTAGGCCTGTCGTGATAAACAATAAATCAGTTGTTCGCATGATTACCGGTAAATGAAAATGATGGAACTCATTTTCATTTATTGGCTTTATCGTTTCTTTGTGTCTCTCTCTTTCTACTGAAGACACTGGATGATAAAAGGCTCAACTCTGGTGCTCTTCACTGACCCCTCCCTTTCTATTTTCCCTTTAAAATCTGTTCTAACCATGCAAAATTGCATTTTAATTTCATTAAAAGCAGCTAAGCTGAGGAGCTAAGCTAACAGGCTGACCTCTGGGGGAAAAAACCTCTGTCNTCAACCTTTATTTAGTCAGGTAAATCTTATTGAGCCTCATGGGCTCATTTACGAAAGCGACCTGCTAAAACTAAAGAACGATGAACAGCAATGGTAGAATTTCCTTAAACAATAAACAATAGAAAACTATAGAAAGTAGAAAACTGTCTTGTCGAAGCTCCAAAATTCACAGTTGAAATCCGTGCCTTCGTGTAAAAAGTTTTTCTCTGTGAAAAGAAGCTGAGAACTTGTTTACTGATTTTTATTTATTAATTAAAAGCTTTGTGTGAAAAATGCTATGCTAAAGAGCTCAAACCACAAAGAGCATCCACCATTTTGAGAATGGAAGGGAGACGGCCCATGTCACGTCAAGGGGCCTCCCTCCCATTTTTCTTAGAGACATGCTGCTCGCTCCCTCACTATCCATCCTTTGGTTCAAACAGTCTTATACTGCCATCCCGTGGTCAAAAAAGGTACAACACACAAAAATTAACCGTTTCTTTTTATATTTTACCGTCATTTCTAATTGTCAAATTTCAAACAATATTATCGTTTTATCACAATAATTTCTGAGACATCTAAAAAAGCTAAGTCTGGTCCTCTGGACATTCAAAAAACAAAAAAAAAAACAAAGCAAAAAAATTTGTAGAAACTTTTCAATATAAGACTGATTATAAGACTGAGCTGAACACAGCACCTCAGACTGAGGAAGTCTTTCGGACGAAAGACGAAACGTTTCTACAATTTTTTTTTTTTTGAATGTCCAGAGGACCAGACTTAGCTTTTTTAGATTTTTCTACCTGGATTATTGAGCATGCATCAGGGAATTTCTGAGACAATTAACCGCCCAGCAAAATTTGTTATCATGACAGGCCTATTCAGTCACAGTAGTGTCTTCAAATTAACAATTGAATCAATGAATTTTGGGCTTTTAGAATAGAGCCCACTTTATTCAGTAGGACATAAAATAACATAAAATAACTTTTTGCTGCCATTCCTGTGATTCTTGGTTTTATTTAGTTCTTTACTTTTCAACAGGCCTACGCTGGCAATGAGAACCAAAAGAAGATGCTGGAAGAGTACCAGCGCAGTTTCACTCTTGGATCTATTGAAGCCCACAAAGAAGGCTCACGATACTGGATCAAAGACAAGGGACCAATCGTTGAGAGGTGATCCACAGCACTAAGATACGATACTGAGCACAGGCACCTTAAATAAGAGACTGCAACATTAGCAGGCACAGACTTTTTTATTTTTGGCTGTACAGTTGTTCACAAAACAAGTAGAAGTCTTGTTTTAATCTCGCTTTTTCTTGGTTCACTTCCTTATAAAGTTCACTGCAGAGACTTTTGCTCTCTGTATTTAGAGCTGCCCTTCTGATTAACAGCTGAAACCTTTTCCCGGCTCTTTAGCTCTTATCTTTTCTCTTTCTTTCTCCCAGTTATATTGGGTTCATTGAGAGCTACAGAGACCCATTTGGCTCCAGAGGAGAGTTTGAAGGTAAATGACAAGTTGATGACGAATAACAAAATACCGTATTTTTCGGCATAGAAGTCGCAGTTTTTTGCATAATTTGCATGCATGTGAGTTAGGCCAAAGTTCTTCAGTCAAGAATTTAGAAGAAAGAAAAAAAAAAGTCCTTGAACAGAGGCGTGCACATTGTATTGGATAAGACTCAATTATATTTCTCTTTTTTAGTGATTGCTATGTTTTGGATCTGTTTTCATATAAATATACAAGTTGAAACTGCTTTGGTGCTTCTAGTGTGTCAGTTTCAGAAACGGGGTTCAGATTAATTACATTTTTATCTTTGATGTGTGAGGCACTTGTAGCAAACTCGGTGTGCAAATATAAATCGCAAAGTACTATATGAGTGACCAGAGAAAAAATGTCCGTTTGGATAATTTGCATGAATTAGCCGCCCGTGTGTTGTGATGTGCTTAGGCTTCGTTGCGGTGGTGAACAAGGCGATGAGCGAACGTTTTGCCAAGTTGGTGAGTTCTGCAGAAGTCCTGCTCCCCGAGCTGCCTTGGCCCCAGGAGTTTGAGAAAGACACGTTCCTCAAACCTGACTTCACCTCGCTGGACGTCCTCACGTTCGCCGGGAGTGGAATCCCAGCTGGCATCAACATCCCAAACTGTACGTTGATCAGATTATGGCTTAAATTATGTCAAAGATGCACACCGTGTTACTGGGATTCATGTGTTGTTTTTTATGCATTTATTTACTTTTTTTTGTTTGTTTGTTTATAGACGATGACATCAGACAGTCGGAGGGATTTAAAAATGTGTCTCTTGGTAACGTGCTGGCTGTAGCCTACGCTACGCAGAAAGAAAAACTCACCTTCCTTCAAGAGGAGGACAAGGTTTACAGCCTCCTATCGCCTTATTTTCTGTAATTATTCATCCTCCAGTGTTTGATTTAGGTACAACATGTTTTATTTTGCTTTAGGATTTGTTTGTCAAATGGAAGGGCCCTTCCTTTGAGGTGCAGGTTGGACTCCATGAGCTGTTGGGTCATGGAAGTGGGAAGCTGTTTGTCCAGGTCAGTCCAGCCTAACATAGCTTTACACCAAGATCAACCCATTTTCTTCATTTAGTTTGTGAATAGAAGAGTTAGCGGCGACTCCTCTTTGTTTTGCCTCAGGATGACAACGGCAAGTACAACTTTGATCAGAACAAGGTGATCAACCCAGAAACAGGGGAGCTGGTGAGTTTCTGTTCGTCTCCACCAACATGTCTGACTTTTGAGACTGGACCAAAACGGTGATTTTTATGACTTTGCCTCTCAGGTGTCGAGTTGGTATCGGGGAAGTGAGACGTGGGACAGTAAATTCTCCACGATCGCCTCTTCTTATGAAGAATGTCGCGCAGAATGTGTCGGCCTCTACCTGTCCCTCAACAAACAAGTGCTTAGGTGAGCAAGAATGTTAATATAAACAAGTAAAGAAAGATAAAACTAGAGGAATTACATTTCCTGTGAAAATGCAGTGTGAATGGTTATTGCTGAAGAACTTGCTGAAAAAAAGCGCTAACTACCGTAGCTGATAAGGCAGAACGAAGCTTAAACTACCAGAAGGAGCTGAAATGAGCCAAAAAAAATGTGGAATTAGCTGAAAAAGCTAAATTTAGCACAAAACAGCTAAATAGTAGCTGAAATAGCAGAAAAAGCTGAAACTAGCAGAAATAATCTTAAAGGAGCATAACAAGCTGAAATTAGTAGAAATAAGTTAATTTGGCTGAAAGTAGCAGAAATCACCACGAAAAACTTGAATTTATCTGAAAATGGCTTAAATGAGCTAAAAAAATACAGTACTTAAAAATTAGCTGAAAAGGTAGAACAAGCTTAAATTAGCAAAAAGAAGTGGAAAGAACACAGCATTCCATATTAGGCTGAAAGAAGCAGGAATGAGCACAAAAAGTAGAATTTATCTGGAAAAAGCTGAAATTACGGGGGAAAAAGCCAGCTGAAAAGTAGCTAGAAATCATAAATAAGCTTAGGCTACTAGAAGGAAGTAGAAAGAGCACATTTTTGCTGAATTAGCGGTAGGCTGAAAAAAGTTTTTTAAAAAATAGTGCAAAAACACGTGGAATTAGCTGAAAAGGCTAAAATAATAAAACTGCTAAATGGTAGCAGAAAAAAGCTGAAAGGAGCATAACATGCTGAAATTAGCAGAAATAATCTAAAAAGATCACAAAACAACTGGAAAAAAACTGCTACAATTAGCTGGAAGTACCGGCGGTAGCTGAAAAAAGGTTATATTTCCATAAGGAAGCTGAAAGAAGCTGATGCAGAACAAAATGTGAAAGGAGCAGTAAAAGGTTGTCAACAGATCTAAACATTTTGAAGGAGGTAAAATGAGCTCAATTCATTTTCTATGAGAACAAAAGTGGCAGAAAAGGCTAAATATTACAAAAAGCTAAAGTTGCACCAAAACCAAAAGTCATAGCATTCTTCTCCTGAACGTGCAGAACTTTTTTTCTACCATTTGTTGAAATAGCACAAAAATTTTGGAACGAGAAAGATGCTGAAAAACGTACAAAAGAAAAATGATCACAATAGTGTGAATGATTCATAAGAGTTCACACTATTAAGTTATTTTGAGGCAAAATGGCAGGTTTTGGTGTGCGTATGCCAAAAGGCTTGTAACCCTGATATCTTTTAAAATAAATGTCTTCTATTAAAATGTGTCGAATAGTGAAAGTCCTAAAAGAGGCCTGTGTGTGTCTGACCCAGTATTTTTGGCCATGAAGGCCAGGATGCAGAGGATGTGGTGTACATCAACTGGCTGAGCATGGTCAGAGCTGGACTCTTGGGCCTGGAGTTCTACACACCTGAGAGCAAGAGCTGGAGACAGGTAATCAGTGCACTGTACCTGGAGTTACTCTTACCGGTAGTTTCAAATAACATGACTGGATGTAAATGGACATTTAATCCTTTGAGGTTTTAAACAAAGCAACTTCTTTGTTTAAAAGCTCTTAGGATTACAGGTTCACAGAACCTGACGTGTTTATATGATGTGTAGCTCACGGATTATTAATCACGTGTCTCTTATGTTCCCACATGATTAGCTGGTTGTATCTGTGTCGTTTCACAGTTTGCTTACAGTAGTCTGCCTCTGTTTATATAGTTGTCAGAACCTGAAGTCACATTTGTCTTCTTTTTTTTGTGCCTCAGGCTCACATGCAGGCCCGTTTCGTCATCCTGCGTGTTCTGCTGGAAGCCGGAGAGGGCCTGGTGGGCCTGGAGGAAGTGACGGGCCAGGACGGCAAGCCTAACGCACAGATCACACTGGACAGGAGCAAGATCCACACTGTGGGCAAGACCGCCATCCACAGATTCCTCTGTAAACTGCAGGTACGTTCAGAACAACAAATACTAAAAGAAGCGGTCCTGAAAAACAAATAGGTTCAACAGAGGCATTATAAGTGTACCCTGTTTATTCTATTATACAGTGAAAACTTTTATAAGTAGTTATTTGTTGTGCATTATAATGTAAACCCAAGATGTGCCTTCTGACCCTGTGGGAATTTAATTTACTTAATTTTTAACAAATCAGCACATTAGAACAGATAAAGTCCAAATACAGTATTGGCTTTAATGAGCTGAAAATTGTTGCTGGACCGTGGACGGAACAAAATTCAGAGAAAAATCCCAGATTTTCTGACATTGTCTTGTATTTTCATCAAATTTACCAGGAAATACAACTGTTTCCTGAGCATAACTTGTAATTTTAGAGTCAGAGAGTCAGAGTCAGAGAGTCTTTATTGTCATTTGCACCGCATGTGGTACATGTGATGAAAACGAGATTATGTACACGGGGTCCCAGTTACATCCAACAACAAATGCAAGAGAAAAACAGTAATAACATCTAGGATTAACTAAGAGAAACATCAACTAGTAATACACTAACTAGTAATTTTAGTCCTTTTTAGGTTAAAGGCAAATGTTTTCTGAAACTAAAGTAGTAAATTTACAAAAAGGACATCTGGATATTTTCTAATAAGTGCACCGCTTCAAACGAGGATTAAGTCCCTAAGTGGTATTGACATAAGCAGCGGTGGTGCATTGCTTGAAAAATTTGCTATAATTAGATTATCATAATCAGATGACTAAATACTGTATTTAATGGTCCCTCGAATATAATGTCCAAAATATAATCCTACAGAATGTTTTAAAGAATTTTTCTAATCTGTACTGTAGTGGTGTTTTATGAAATATTATTTTACAAATATTTTATGAATTTTTATTCATAAATGTTTTATGAAATATTATTTATGCAGGATCGAGAGAGATCGGCAATTATCCTCAAAAGAATATCACAGCTCAAGAGACTTTACACTGGAAACTATTTTATGTTTAAAAACAAATGTTCTTTATTTTAACCATTAAATAGAAAACAAACCAGAAAACAAACAAGTAACATACATACATACATACATACAAGTATTAATGCATAAACAGATACTCTTACCGTTTGACATCAAAGTGAGAGAGCCGTTCGTCAATCACAGGCAGAGCGAGCATTAAAACAATCCGGGCGATTGCACATCCCCGTCCGACTCTAACTAACTCTGGGAGCTCAGCTCGTTTCTTTTTATTCCTTTAGACAAGAATCACTTGCGAAACAGAGTTGGCCGGGTTCTTTCCACAAGTAATACTTTATCCAAAGCAACAAAGTTCCAGAGATGCCTATGTGATGAACTCAGGAGATGAAACTGACTGTTCCTATGATGGAATCAGCCCAGTTTCAACTTCTCATAACAAAATTCCAAAGATGCCTATAGTGATGAATAACAAAATTCCAAAGATGCCTATAGTGAGGAATAACAAAATTCCAAAGATGACATAGTGATGAAATTAGGAGTTGAAACTGACTGTTTCTGTATCAGCCCAGTTTCAACTTCTTATCTCACAACCAGTGACAAGACTGGAAAATTACACACAATGTTTCAGACTTTCTTAGTTACATATAATGTCTGAATGTTTCAGACTTTCTTGGACTGATCAGAGAACAAACTTATTTATTCATTATTCATTCCACCTTCTGGTCTCTGATCAGTTCTACAACCCAAAAAACAAACAAACAAACAAAAAACAACAATCTTAAATCAAACGAGCGTCAGAAATGTTCCACAATCTTCTTCACCCATGGTTATGAGTGGTTACCATTCTCTGGAATGTCATGTCCGTTGAAACACTTCCTGCATGCGTAGAAAGTACAATGACTGCTCACACTTGCCATTACGCATGACTGATTCGTAGGACGTCCAAAGTTATCTTGTTTCATGACACAGTTCTTCTGTTTTCATAGTAGTCGGCAAGGCCCCCTTTTTCTCCTCCAGGACACATTCCGGTGTTGCGGAGGAGAGGTCGCCTAGCAATACCCTGGTACCGATGACAAAGAACGTGATAACCCATGAGATACCACCTTCATGGCACTCTCTGGGTTTGGCCATGTCGTCCTCTGCAGCACCATGGCACCGACGACAAACAACGTGATACCCCATGAGATTCCACCCTCATGGCACTTTCCAGGTTTGGCCATGCCGTCCTCTGCAGCACCATGGCACTGACGACAAACAACGTGATAACCCATGAGATTCCACCCTCATGGCACTTTCCAGGTTTGGCCATGCCGTCCTCTGCGCGCTTCTGATCCTCCCACCAGCAGATGCCAAGAAAACACCAAGCTGTGAAGAAACACAATGCTATAACATAGAATGACAAGGATTAGTTCTTTCATAGATAAAAGGTTTCATTTTTACTTTCCCCACCAAAACTGATCTGACCTGTAGGGGTCTCTCTACCCCAAACTCAAAATTTCCCTGTTTTAAATGGAGCGTCATACCTGCTATGCAGGTCTGACAGATCAGGGTACAGCTGTGACGTTCTGTTTTTCACCTTTCTCTTTTCCTTTTTCTGTTTCACAACGCGCACTCTTACTGCTTCATTGTTCTCTGAAGACTCAGAGTCAGAGGACTTTCTGTTTTTCTCCCTTCTTTTTCCCTTTTCCTGTCTCACAACTCGCACCCTCACTGCTTCATTGTCCTCTGAAAACTCAGAATCAGAGGAGACCTTTGCCACTCTGGTGGTCTTATTTTTGTTCCTGACCGCCTGTTCAGGTTTAAACGGAGATGCAGAAGGAACAACAGGAGTTTGAAACACATCCCTCAATGCCTGGGTCAAATGTTCAACTTTAAATCTGGCACACCGGACTTTTAATGCCTCTTCCTGGCATCGTTCTCTCAACTGTTCTGTTGGTAATCCGTCAATCTCAGATAATGGGACCCCGGACTGTATCAAGGCTTTCCATAAAGCAGAACGAGTTGGTCCCTGTGCATTACTTCGAGCATCCCTTTCTGGCCCATGACCCACATGTTGAAAACTATTTTCCTGGTTTTCTACTCTTTCTGTACTCCAATCTCCCAATGTTCCTAACTCCATGATTCGACTACGAATCTCAGACATAGAAACCTCTGTTGCACCAAGCATTACTGTCAAGATTGCGGCGCGATAGTGTACAGGGGCTGTCCTTATCAGCTGATCCCTCACAGCCTTTGGAATAGGTAACAGCTGGTACTGATCCACAGCAGCAACAGTTAAAGCATCCCTTACACACAATCGAACCAATCTCTGTACACACTCCCGAAGCGTGACCCACTGTCCTGTTATCTCTGGCCAGTCAGTGAAAGCTGGATAAACCTGGTGAACAGCCTCAGCATAAACATCAAATAGAGATCTAGAATACTTCCCTAAATCTCTCACTTCTCTGCGGAAATCAGCATTCACTGTGGTTTCTGTGGACAACCCAGCAAATGACAGCCCATCCCGAGCATCTATGTCAATCTGAGCTGCTCCTTCTTCAGCTAATCTTGATAACCACACATCTGTATGTTCTCCTGGCTGCTGACGGAGCCTCTTGGACAAGTAAGCTACCTCCTCCTGAGTGTAATCTTCAGTTATCATTCTAAGCTCAGGCTGCGGTTGATCCTGTGGAACAGCATCCATAACTTGTACACCATTCTCATAAACAAAGTGACCATCTGCGTCTACTCTTGCTTGTAAAACATCTGGTCTCACTATCTGTTCCTGCCTCCTTCGTTGCACCGGCTTTACACTTTTGCTGCGGGATAAGGGGCGTAATGAGGTAGTGGACTCTTCCTCTTCTTCATCACTTAAATTATCTCCCCACAAATTTCCGTTCCAGTTAGAGGGATTCCATCCCGTACCTAACCCAGCTACAAAAGCCCGTACTCTTTTGGGTGATACAGACCGTTTCGTCTTCCTCTTTTTTTCTCTTTTTAACATGGACACCTGAGCCACTGCTTCCTCAGCAATCCGGGCCATATTTTCTAGCTGTGTAGTTAACAACTGCACATGCTGACGCTGTAATGAAGAGGTCAATTCGGCTTCTTCGAGTGCCTTTTTCTGTTTCAAACTTATTTCATTCTGCCTCTTCCAGGCAGTGGCACAAACCCACAAACGCCGTTGCAGTCCGTCTATTGGCGTTTTTATTTTCACGTCTACTGCTCGTAGAACTTCTAGCAAAGTCTCAGGGTCTCCATCTCGTAGAGACCCCTCCCAAGACTCGCAACGTCCTGCTCCATCTCTCAGGCACAATGCTATGGACTGATAACAGGGTATTTCCCATCCTGGTAGTATTTCAGTCCTGTCCTGTCTCTCATCTCCCTTTGCTGATTTTCTCTTGAACATTCTTTTGAGCATTATGTAGTCTCTCTTTTCAATCCTTCCAGCGACGCCAAAATGTTTTATGAAATATTATTTTACAAATATTTTATGAATTTTTATTCATAAATGTTTTATGAAATATTATTTATGCAGGATCGAGAGAGATCGGCAATTATCCTCAAAAGAATATCACAGCTCAAGAGACTTTACACTGGAAACTATTTTATGTTTAAAAACAAATGTTCTTTATTTTAACCATTAAATAGAAAACAAACCAGAAAACAAACAAGTAACATACATACATACATACATACAAGTATTAATGCATAAACAGATACTCTTACCGTTTGACATCAAAGTGAGAGAGCCGTTCGTCAATCACAGGCAGAGCGAGCATTAAAACAATCCGGGCGATTGCACATCCCCGTCCGACTCTAACTAACTCTGGGAGCTCAGCTCGTTTCTTTTTATTCCTTTAGACAAGAATCACTTGCGAAACAGAGTTGGCCGGGTTCTTTCCACAAGTAATACTTTATCCAAAGCAACAAAGTTCCAGAGATGCCTATGTGATGAACTCAGGAGATGAAACTGACTGTTCCTATGATGGAATCAGCCCAGTTTCAACTTCTCATAACAAAATTCCAAAGATGCCTATAGTGATGAATAACAAAATTCCAAAGATGCCTATAGTGAGGAATAACAAAATTCCAAAGATGACATAGTGATGAACTTAGGAGTTGAAACTGACTGTTTCTGTATCAGCCCAGTTTCAACTTCTTATCTCACAACCAGTGACAAGACTGGAAAATTACACACAATGTTTCAGACTTTCTTAGTTACATATAATGTCTGAATGTTTCAGACTTTCTTGGACTGATCAGAGAACAAACTTATTTATTCATTATTCAAGTGGGCATGACCGTGTCCACTTTGATACACCTGTGTACTTTTGAACTGTTCCAAAGATGACCTTTACTGACCTCTCAGTAAAGCAAGACATTTAATACAAATTATTCCATTAGTTGTAATCTGAGAATATAGTCACCAAAAGAGACTATTTCTATCTTTGATTTTATTCAAATGTAATCAAAAGAATAACTTTTGTCATTTTCATGATATATGTTATATGCTGTTATTCTTTTAATATGGAGTATTACTGTGTTCACTGCTGTGTTAAAGTTGAAGTCTCGGGTCACAGAGACCCGGCCGCTTTGTTTAGAAAGTCAGAAGACAGTTAATCCGTTGTTTTTCATGAGAAGGGCTCCAGCTTTCTCTGTCTTTTCCTAAACAAATCTCCCTCTGCTCTGGCTGTAACCTTGGGTCGTGATAACGGCAACTGCTGTCGGACCAATGGGGAAGAAACAAGTAGCTCTTCTCTCAGATCTTGTACTAAGTTTCTAAGCTTTGGCTAAAACGCCTGAGTTTGCTGAGGACCTCAATGCCCTGATGAGGTTCCCCAAAGAGCTGAATGACCACCAGTCACGAGCTAAGGACTCGTCATCCAGCTGGGACTGATAACATGCTGTTATGAGTCCACTTCGAACGAGCGTAAGCTCAAAACTTTGTTTATTCCTTCATGGAATAGTTATCTTGAAGTCAGAGGCCTGAAGCTGACGCATTTTCTGATGGTCGATGCGGAACCCAGGAGACGTTGAAAACGTAAACGAATAACCTGCTCAGAGGTGCTGGTTCCCACAAGGACCCGTGCATCTGAAAAGCTACAAGGTCTTCTCTCTTACCGGGCTGTCGTCAAAAGGTAAAGAGCTGTTTACAAACGTACCTGGATTTTAGCAGAAGTCGGATGAGAAGTGTCACTTTGGTAACATGCTCAAGACAATTTCCCTTAAACCATCTCTCCATCTTTCCTCCTCTCCTTTCCCTCAATTCTAAGCTGGAAACTATTTAAGCTAAAGAGCCCTCAGACTAAATATGTTTAACATCCAGTATTTATGTCTGTTGTTGTAATTCAAGTGTGCTGACGTTTTAAATTACAAGAAAGTGAAATCATGTCAATCAAGTGTAATGGTGTTAATTTAGTGATTTATTTTAAATAAATGGTAGTGTCTTTGGCATACCAACTAAGTTAACGTGTCCATTGTCACTCTATGGCTTTATTTATTTATCCATCATAAAGATCACAGAAATATTGGGTAAACTGAAAAAGAAAAGAATCCGTGAAATTACT
>JBBPBX010037676.1:0-30807 GCA_038048925.1 Garcialebias charrua | reverse complement strand
AACCCTCGAACCCGGTGGTGGACACCGGCGGTGAGGGATGCTGTCAGGCTGAAGAAGGAGTCCTATTGGGCCTTTTTGGCCTGTGGGACCCCGGAAGCAGCAGATAGGTACCGACAGTCCAAGCGGCATGCGGCTCGGGTGGTTGCTGAGGCAAAAACTCGGGCGTGGGAGGAGTTCGGAGAGGCCATGGAGAATGACTTCCGTACGGCTTCGAGGCGATTCTGGTCCACCATCCGACGTCTCAGGGGGGGAAAGCGGTACGCGACCAACACCATTTATGGTGGGGATGGCGTGCTGTTGACCTCAACTCGGGATGTTGTGAGTCGGTGGGCGGAATACTTCGAAGACCTCCTCAATCCTACTGGCACGTCTTCCACTGAGGAAGCGGAGCCTGGGGACTTTGGGTCGGGCTCTCCAATCTCTGGAGCTGAGGTCACCGAGGTGGTTAAAAAGCTCCGCGGTGGCAGGGCTCCAGGGGTGGATGAGATTCGCCCTGAGTTCCTTAGGGCTCTGGATGTTGTGGGGTTGTGTTGGCTTACGCGACTCTGCAATATCGCGTGGACATCGGGGGCAGTTCCCTTGGATTGGCAGACTGGGGTGGTGGTTCCCCTATTCAAAAAGGGGGACCGTAGGGTGTGTTCCAACTATAGGGGGATCACACTCTTAAGCCTCCCTGGTAAGGTCTATTCAGGGGTTCTGGAGAGGAGGGTCCGTCGGATAGTCGAACCTCGGATTCAGGAGGAGCAGTGTGGTTTTCGTGCTGGTCGTGGAACACTGGACCAGCTCTACACCCTCAGCAGGGTCCTGGAGGGCGCGTGGGAGTTTGCCCAACCAGTTTACATGTGCTTTGTGGACTTGGAAAAGGCATTCGACTGCGTCCCTCGGGGGGTTCTGTGGGGGGTACTCCGGGAGTATGGGGTACCAGGCCCATTGATATGGGCTGTTAGGTCCCTGTACGACCGGTGTCAGAGCTTGGTCCGCATTGCCGGCAGTAAGTCGGGCTCGTTTCCAGTGAGAGTTGGACTCCGCCAAGGTTGCCCTTTGTCACCGATTCTGTTCATAACTTTTATGGACAGAATTTCTAGGCGCAGCCAAGGTGTTGAGAGGATCCGTTTTGGTGGCCTTAGAATCGCTTCTCTGTTTTTTGCAGATGATGTGGTCCTGTTGGCTTCATCAGATCGTGATCTACAGCTTTCGCTGGAGCGGTTTGCAGCCGAGTGTGATGCGGCCGGGATGAGGATCAGTTCCTCCAAATCCGAGGCCATGGTCTTGAGCCGGAAAAGGGTAGCATGCCCTCTCCGGGTCGGGGATGAGGTCCTGCCCCAAGTGGAGGAGTTTAAGTATCTCGGGGTCTTGTTCACGAATGAGGGAAAACTGGAGCGTGAGATCGATAGGCGGATAGGTGCAGCATCCGCAGTGAAGCGGGCTCTGTACCGGTCTGTCGTGGTGAAGAGAGAGCTGAGTCGAAAGGCAAAGCTCTCAATTTACCGATCGATCTACGTTCCCACCCTCATCTATGGTCATGAGCTTTGGGTTGTGACCGAAAGAACGAGATCTTGGATACAAGCGGCTGAAATGAGTTTTCTCCGCAGGGTGTCTGGACTCTCCCTTAGAGATAGGGTGAGAAGCTCAGTCATCCGGGAGGGACTCGGAGTAGAGCCGCTGCTTCTCCACATCGAGAGGAGCCAGTTGAGGTGGCTCGGGCATCTGGTTAGGATGCCTCCTGGACGCCTCCCTGGGGAGGTGTTCCGGGCATGTCCCACCGGGAGGAGACCCAGAGGAAGACCCAGGACACGCTGGAGGGACTATGTTTCTCGGCTGGCCTGGGAACGCCTTGGGATTCCCCCAGAGGAGCTGCTCCAAGTGGCTGGGGAGATGGAAGTCTGGGCCTCCCTACTTAGGCTGCTACCCCCACGACCCGACACCGGATAAGCGGACGAAAATGGATGGATGGATGGATTAACTTTTATATGCTGTGCCACTCTTTGCAAATGTCAATGCTAGAACCTTCAGTTTATTTTATAGATATACTTTTTATACTACTATGCAAAAACTCAGGACAGTATTACACTTTTAGTATTTCATTTTATGCTTATGTTCATTGGGTGTTTGGTGTTTCAGGGGTGTTTGGTGTTTCAGTGTTGGTGTAAATTTTCATACTTTTATACTATTATGAAAAAACTCAGGACAGTGTTACACTTTTACAATTTTATGCTTATGCCTATTAAATGTTTTAGTGTTTAGTGTTTAGATGGTTACTGTTGCACAGAGGGACTGAGAGAAACGCAATTTCGGTCCTGTGTATGTATATTGTAGTTCTGACAATAAAGTTGACTTTGACTTTTGACCAGGGTTTTAAGCCCTGTCGGATGCACTATCTTGGGCGACAGGGCACCTTCTACTCGTCAGCAATACGAAAACAGGTAGCGTCTGTTTTCACAATGGTGTTCTGATCACAATGAGGATCCAGTCTCCTGTACAGTTCCCACCATTCTGGAGTTTCTCCAGTCTCTCCTGGGTAAGGGTCACTCTCCTTCTACGCTTAAGGTCTATGTAGCAGCGATATCGGCTAATCACACCGGCATCAATGACCGTACGGTGGGCAGTCATAGACTGGTCTCTCTCTTCCTACGTGGTACCTGTAGGTTGCACCCACCGAAGGTTACTCGGGTGTCAAATTGGGACCTGCCCTTGGTTCTCGAAGCTCTGTGCTACCCCCCGTTGGAGTCCTTGCCACAAGTGGACCTGAAGTGGCTGTCATGCAAGATAGCCTTTTTGCTGGCTATTGCCTCAGCAAAGAGGTTTGGTGAGTTGCATACCTTTTCAGTCAGCCCCTCATGTCTCAGGTGGGGCCCTGAAGGCTCTGGTGTTACCTTGTGGCCAAACATTGCCTTTGTACAGAAGATCTTGTCCCATTCTCACTGGAACCAACCATAACGGCTGACACTTTTTCAACCTACGCCTGACGAGGGGTCTGGATTGCTATGCCCAGTGAGGACACTGGAGGAGTATGTTGTAGCTACTGCTGTTCTACGGCACTCAGACCAGCTGTTTGTGTGTTACAGGGGCCCTAGACTGGGCTACCCTCTTTCCAAGCAGCGCCTCTCCCACTGGATTGTGGACGTCATCTGCCACGCCTACGCAGTAGGGCACCATCCCCTGCTAGTCGGCGTGAAGGCACACTCTACCAGGAGCGTTTCTGCTTCCTAGGCTGCCCTAAGAGGGGTCTCACTGGAAGCAATATGTGCTGCTACATCATGGGCTTGCCCAAGCACGTTCACCAGATTCTACATGTCTAACGTGGTCACCCCTCATCCCCTGGGCCAGGTTCTTCTGCAAGTGTCCCCTGGGCTTCCTCATTGAGTTATGTGCTCAGTAGTGATGTAAATCTGACGCCGAAGCTCCGATCCTTGCTTTGAACTCGAAGTTGCGTTCTCTTTGAACCACTGCTACGAAGCGTGCTTTACGGCAGAGCAAGTTACGTAAGTGATGACGTATGAAGCAATGTCTGCTTCGGTCCCCGAATGAATCCACACAATAGCAGCAGGCAGCAGCCCTCGCGATCCCACTATGTATAGGGATAAGTGTGCGTGTATGATAGTTCTGAATGGATAAATGCCAAGATGGTGTAGAGGAAGTAAACTAGATTGGCACCCAAAGGACCCAGGTTCGAGCCCTGGTCGTGGCATACCTTGTGGTATTCATTTATTTTATTTTTTAAGCCTTTTGTTTCGGATAGATCGGGTGAGGGTGAGAATAGATAAAACATGATGTACATAATAATTATTTGTTGTTACTTGTTTTAACCCTCTTAGGACTGGGATCTAAATGTCCGTTTTTGTATAATTTTGAATTTATACAGTATATAAAACAGACAGTGTGTTTTGTCCATTTCACCACTAGATGTCACTGAAATGAACCATTGAATGAATGAACCCAAGTTCAATACAATTGGCAAAATGGTTCAATACTGCTTTATTGCTTCATTTGGCCATCACTAGTGCTCAGGATTCCTTGTGACTCCGTTGGTATTAGGCCCTGTTTACACGGACACTGTGTGGGGGGGACGGAGGTTTTGGGTATGTTAATTAGATGTAAAGTTTTGCGTTGACATGGATCCGCTCAAATCTACCCCTCCCTCATGCCCCCCCCCTTCACCTACTTCGCATGCGTGTTGCTGAACCTTCACCCATTGCGCATGCGTGCTGCCTCACTGCTGCGTTCTTGTGGGCTAAACGTTGAACTAACAACAACTTAACAAAAAGTTAAAGCTGGATTTTGGATAAGAGTCGACAGATTTGACACCAAGTGGGACCGCATCATCTAACAAGCTGCACACCAGATGCTGAGTGGACTGTGGACCAGAACTGAGTGACGATGAGGATGATGTCGAACTTTCCTCCATGATAAACATGACTTACCGCAGGTAAATCAACGTTCTTAATATAATGTTTGCTTGTGTTTACTTTGATCACACAACAACTGAGTTTTTATTTATTTATTTCTGCCAGGTGGAGAAGCTGTCGTTCCAACAGGCGGACCGGTTCTGATGGGGCCCAGATGCAAACACAGCAAGAGTCCAGTTCATTAACGTATTTACAGTTCGGTTAACGTATTTAATAGTGTTCAGTTTAATTCTCAGTGTTTGTGTGACGTACAGTGTGTGGTGTTGAATAAATAAATAAATAAAAAATAAACCTGGTGTCTTCATTTTCCCAGCACGTTACGCACTGTTTAAAAAACGTAACGAGTCCAGATAGATACTGTAGTTCAGGTAAATTTATACATCTCCCACGCTAACATAAATACTGTTTATTATTGTTAAACTGTTATATTTTGCAGCGTGACACGTGAAATGTCAGCCTGCCCTGACTGTCCGCGCGTGCGAGCTGCGCGCATGTGGTTGACACAAAAGATTAGCGGGAGATGTTTACATTATCAATGGGGGGTCAGCGAAAAAGATCCACCCTGAGCAGTGTATCAGAAAAGCATCGGATGCAAAGAGGGGGGCCAGTGAACTCGTGTCAACGATAAGCAAAGCCGCAGAGAGAAAGAAGCGGTTCCACTCAAAATACGCACCGTGTAAACAGGGCCTTAGTCATTCCGTGCTTTCAACATCGCCCTCTGGCGGTCAGGAGGGATGAAATAGAACGAAAGTTACGAATAGAATGAAAGTTACGAATGTAACTACGGTTCTATGAATCCTGGATGACCGCCAGAGCTTCTCTGTCACTCAGTGAGGACCCTCATCAATACGCATACCGTGAGAACCGATCAACAGAGGACGCCATTTCTTCCGTGGTCCACACTGCTCTCACCCACCTGGATCAGAAAGACTCATACGTGCGTCTGCTCTTTGTGGACTTCACATCTGCTTTCAACACCATGATCCCCCAAACTCTGATAGACAAACTATCTACACTTGGACTAAGCCCCTCTATTTGTAACTGGGTACTAGACTTCTTAAACTAGCACTACCAGATGCTGTCAAAAAGACAATTTTACCTATGCAACCCATGGGATTGTCAAAAAATCTGGTAGTGCTACAGACAGACCACAGTCCGTGAAGATCCACAACTTCTCCTCCTCCACCATAACCCTCAGCACTGGCTCTCCTCAGGGATGTGTGCTGAGCCCCCTTCTGTTCACTCTGCTCACATATGATTGTACAGCCACACTTCCAGGCTGTCATATTGTTAAGTTTGCAGATGATACAGCGGTGGTGGGATGCATCACAAACAATGATGAGTCCAGCTACAGACAGGAGGTGGAACATCTGGAGAGCTGGTGCAAAGAGAATAATCTTCACATGAATGTGAAGAAGACAAAGGAGATGATTGTGGACTTCAGAAGGAACAAACACACCCATGCCCCACTGAAAATAGGTGGGTCTGCAGTGGAAGTGGTCTCCAGCTACAAATACTTGGGTGTACACATGAATGATAACCTCAGCTGGAGCAACAACACCACCAGCCTGATCAAGAAAGGTCATCAGAGACTCTACTTCCTCAGACGGCTGAGACGAGCTGGTCTGAGCAGCCCAGTCCTCACCTCCTTCTACAGGTGTGCAGTGGAGAGCATCCTGTGCTCCAGCATCAACGTGTGGCATGGAGGCTGCACAGTTGAAGAGAGGAAAGCTCTGCAGAGAGTGGTGAAGGCTGCACAGAAGTCTGTTGGAGTCAGTCTCCCCACAATCACAGACATTTATACCTCCAGATGCAGGAAAAGAGCCACCTGCATCATGAAAGACCTCACTCATCCAGCACACTCACTCTTTGCCCCACTCCCCTCAGGACGGAGGTTGAGGAGCATCAAGTGTAGAACCACTAGACTGAGGAACAGCTTCTACCCTGAGGCTGTTAGACTCATGAATAAATAAAAATAAAATAAAAAATAAACACTGCAAAATATCACATCATGCTGATGCTGATCTGTTTTCTTGTTGCTGTGTTCATCTGTGACCATCTGCTCATACAAACTCATGTTCGTGCTGCTGTTTATTCCCACTATATTAGGCTTAGTGTATTACTAGTTGATGTTTTTCTTAGTTAGTTCTAGATGTTATTACTGTTTTTCTCTTTCATTTGTTGTTGGATGTAACTGGGACCTCGTGTACATAATCTCGTTTTCATCACATGTACCGCATGCGGTGCAAATGACAATAAAGACTCTCTGACTCAGAATCCTTGCTTTACGCGAGAAGGTTCAGTAGGACTGAATTAATGGACAACGCTAGGCTATGTTGCCTCTTGATTGCTTATCCGGTCCCACCTGTGTGACATCGTTGATATAATTACTCGAACAGCGCATGCGCGAAGGGAATATTCTGTGCTTTCAGCGAGCTCAGATGGCAGTCATCCGGGATTCATAGAACCATAGTTACATTCGTAATTTTCGCCTCACCACCTCCACATTACAGCCATGTTGTTTGTTTGTTTGTCTGAGGTTAGCTCACCCTGGGTTACATTTCAGTGGTGTGCCCTCAAGGCCTGCAAGGCCTTATCTGAAGGCCTTAAATGATTTAAAATTAAAATTTAAAATTATTATTTTTAAATTTTTTATTATATTTTGTCCATGAATACGTATTAAATAATTCCAAATGGTCTGTCCGCTTCCTTTCATTGCTACCCCCCTGGTTGAGCTGCTTCCAGAGTGTATTTTCACATTGAAGCATGTAACCAATCACATTTCAGCCACTATTTGTTGCCATGGTCAAAGAAATCTGCCTGGAAGCCTTCTCTGGCAATTCTGCAAGCCCTGTGGCACTGTCCACCAAGCTGTTGCTTCAACCAATCAGATTTTGAGTTGGCCACACCTAATGTCTATGGGCGACACCAAAAGCCTTCTAGCTTACCCTTACGTTTTCTGTACGTCGTACTGAAACGTCAGCGTATTCACACGCTTTGATTGGACAGTCAGAGTGTATGAGCCAGAGCTAGCAAACTGCATCTGTAGCGAGCTGCACGAGCAAACATATTGTTGTGTAGCTGGATGGATTTTGTGTACAAATAATCAGGATTTTTGGTGAGTAAAATGTTGCTATATTCCTAGATAAAATTGCAAATCAGCTGGATTTAAAAAAATAGTTTCGCTGTGTCAAGCGTGTGCACTGTGCATGTCTTTAAAATTTAAAAAGATAACACCATAAAAATATATTTGTTTGCCAGTGGTGGAGAAAGTACTCAAACACTGTACTTAAGTAAAAGTACAAATAAACAGGCAAAAATGTACTCTAGTAAAAGTAGAAGTACCAAATCAATGTTTTTACTTGAGTAAAAGTAAATAAGTACTTGCTTTTAACCCTATGATGCATGGATTACCAATACCTACATTCTTCCATGAGTGGGGTCAAAAATGACCCCAATTAGAATCAATGGGTTTTTGCAATGAATTTAAATGATGGCTTTAATTTTGGTCAAAGGCGATTATATTTATTATATTTGGGTCAACAAAAGACTGATTTTACATTTAACATGCTTATTCATAACTTTTTATATCATTTTTTCCACACGAAATAACATAAAAAATCTTCAAAAATTATTGCTAGAATGCCCATCTGTCTGAAGGACAAAAAAGAGAATCAACAAACGACCAAAACACTGTACACTCACATGTGCCAACACAGACATCTTTTCTCTATTCACTGTGTGCAGTTGTCACAAACTTTTTGCTTTAGGCTGTGACCCTTGCACACTGGAGTGCTGCATTTCCTGCACCAATTGGTGGCTTTGCGGTCTTTGTTTCTTGGACACACCTGGCACCTTTCTCTTCTGTTGGCCCTCTCTCCTGTTACTTGTTTGCAACTTTTGTCACTCCACATCTTCCAGTTGCTTCAGTGATGTTGGTTGGTAGGTTCAGGGTGCCTTGGGTTGTGTAGAAGACTCCCAAAGAGCACACGCATTGATACATTTCAGTTCTTCTCACTTCCTGCAATAATGATCACTCCAATGAAGGCCATGAGCTCCTCTTTGCTTAGATTTTTCCACTCTTTTCCTCTGCTTATTGCGACTCTTCTTCCCTCCATGTTTGTTCATGTCAACATCTCTTCTAATATACTATCCATCCATTATCTTTTACCCGCTTCTTTCATTTTTGGGTCACGGGGGTCGCCGGTGCCCATGTCCAGCAATCACTGTGCGTGGGGCAGTGTACACACTGGACGGGTTGCAAGTCCATCACAGGGCCACATAGAGACAAACCACCATTCACTCTCTTACTCACACCTAGAGACAATTCAGAGTTACCAATCAGCCTAACATGCATGTTTTTGATCTGTGGGAGGAAACCAGAGTACCCGGAGGGAACCCACGCATGCACGGAGAGAACATGCAAACTCCACCCAGAAAGGCCCACAGATTTGAACCAGGGACCTGCTCGCTGAGAGGCAGCAGCTCTACCAGTTGCACCACCGTGCTGCCCTTCTAATATACTATCAGTGATAAACAGCTTTCATGCATCTATTGGAGAGATGGTGCTAAACCCAGGTCCAGGCCCTGACTAACTTCTCAGTAAATTGTGGCTTGGTGTTAAAAGACGCATACAGATTTTTAAAACAATTTATATATAAAATAATATATATAATACTATATACTAGGTTACCTAACAGGTTTGCATTTGTTACAAGGCATTATGAATACATCAAAAAGGCGTTCAATACAAGATCAACTGGACTTTATTTGTAACAGAAAATGTTTCGACTCCCATCCGGGAGGCTTTCTCAATTTGGGAAAGCCTCCCGGATGGGAGTCGAAACGTCTTCTGTTACAAATAAAGTCCAGTTGATCTTGTATTGAACACCTTTTTTGATTTATCATGTCCTGGACGACTGAGAATCTTCACCAGCATTATGAATACAGTGAGTTTCTACACAACAAATGCAGTAATATCAGCTGGCTTACTAAACTAGTGTAATGTTAGCTAGCTTAAGTACTAACATTATGTTGTAGTTAGCTAAGAGTGTCTACTTTGTTGACCAACATGATATTCTATCACAGTAAAGTCATGGAGTTGGTAAATGCAGATAATACATGTATGCTGCGGTGTCAAACTGACCTCCTAGTGGTGAGACTGCAGGTATCAGATGTGTAAATGAGACAGAAAATGTATCTTGACAGTCACAGTTGGTAAGAATCAAAGGTTCCCAAAGCAAACCCTTGAGATTCTATAGGAAATGCTTGGAGTCAATTTTGACCCCACTCATGAAAAACTGGGGTAGTGACACCATCCATCCATCCATCCATCCATCTTCTTCCGCTTATCCGGGGTCGGGTCGCGGGGGTAGCAGCCTAAGTAGGGAGGCCCAGACTTCCCTCTCCCCAGCCACTTGGAGCAGCTCCTCCGGGGGAATCCCAAGGCGTTCCCAGGCCAGCCGAGAAACATAGTCCCTCCAGCGCGTCCTGGGTCTTCCTCTGGGTCTCCTCCCGGTGGGACGTGCCCGGAACACCTCACCAGGGAGGCGTCCAGGAGGCATCCTAACCAGATGCCCGAGCCACCTCAACTGGCTCCTCTCGATGTGGAGAAGCAGCGGCTCTACTCCGAGTCCCTCCCGGATGACTGAGCTTCTCACCCTATCTCTAAGGGAGAGTCCAGCCACCCTGCGGAGAAAACTCATTTCAGCCGCTTGTATCCGAGATCTTGTTCTTTCGGTCATAACCCAAAGCTCATGACCATAGATGAGGGTGGGAACGTAGATCGATCGGTAAATTGAGAGCTTTGCCTTTTGACTCAGCTCTCTCTTCACCACGACAGACCGGTACAGCGCCCGCTTCACTGCGGACGCTGCACCTATCCGCCTATCGATCTCACGCTCCAGTTTTCCCTCATTCGTGAACAAGATCCCGAGATACTTAAACTCCTCCACTTGGGGCAGGACCTCCTCCCCGACCCGGAGAGGGCATGCTACCCTTTTCCGGCTCAAGACCATGGCCTCGGATTTGGAGGAACTGATCCTCATCCCGGCCGCATCGCATTCAGCTGCAAACCGCTCCAGCGAAAGCTGTAGATCACGAGCTGATGAAGCCAATAGGACCACATCATCTGCAAAAAACAGAGAAGCGATTCTAAGGTCACCAAAACGGATCCTCTCAACACCTTGGCTGCGCCTAGAAATTCTGTCCATAAAAGTTATGAACAGAATCGGTGACAAAGGGCAACCTTGGCGGAGTCCAACTCTCACCGGAAACGAGCCTGACTTACTGCCGGCAATGCGGACCAAGCTCTGACACCGGTCGTACAGGGACCTAACAGCCCTTATCAAAGGGCCTGGTACCCCATACTCCCGGAGTACCCCCCACAGAACCCCCCGAGGGACGCGGTCGAATGCCTTCTCCAAGTCCACAAAGCACATGTAAACTGGTTGGGCAAACTCCCACGCACCCTCCAGGACCCTGCTGAGGGTGTAGAGCTGGTCCAGTGTTCCACGACCAGGACGAAAACCACACTGCTCCTCCTGAATCCGAGGTTCGACTATCCGACGGACCCTCCTCTCCAGAACCCCTGAATAGACCTTACCAGGGAGGCTTAAGAGTGTGATCCCCCTATAGTTGGAACACACCCTACGGTCCCCCTTTTTGAATAGGGGAACCACCACCCCAGTCTGCCAATCCAAGGGAACTGCCCCCGATGTCCACGCGATATTGCAGAGTCGCGTAAGCCAACACAACCCTACAACATCCAGAGCCCTAAGGAACTCCGGGCGAATCTCATCCACCCCCGGAGCCTTGCCACCGCGGAGCTTTTTAACCACCTCGGCGACCTCAGCACCAGAGATCAGAGAACCCGACCCAAAGTCCCCAGGCTCTGCTTCCTCAGTGGAAGACGTGCCAGTAGGATTGAGGAGGTCTTCGAAGTATTCCGCCCACCGACTCACAACATCCCGAGTTGAGGTCAGCAGCACGCCACCTCCACCATAAATGGTGTTGGTCTCGTACCTCTTTCCCCCCCTGAGACGCCGGATGGTGGACCAGAATCGCCTCGAAGCCGTACGGAAGTCATTCTCCATGGCCTCTCCGAACTCCTCCCACGCCCGAGTTTTTGCCTCAGCAACCACCCGAGCCGCATGCCGCTTGGACTGCCGGTACCTATCAGCTGCTTCCGGGGTCCCACAAGCCAAAAAGGCCCAATAGGACTCCTTCTTCAGCCTGACAGCATCCCTCACTGCCGGTGTCCACCACCGGGTTCGAGGGTTGCCACCTCGACAGGCACCAACAACCTTGCGGCCACAGCTCCGATAAGCTGCCTCGACAATAGAGGCGCGGAACACGGCCCACTCGGACTCCATGTCCCCCGCCTCCCTCGGAACGTGTTCAAAGCTCTCCCGGAGGTGGGAGTTAAAGCTCCGTCTTACGGGAGACTCTGCCAGACGTTCCCAGCAGACCCTCACGATACGTTTGGGTCTGCCAGGTCTGACCGGCATCCTCCCCCACCATCGGAGCCAACTCACCACCAGGTAGTGGTCACGTGGGTAGTGACACAAAAACTGCAATTTCTGAAAATGTATAAAAACATTTAAAAAATTTCAAATGGCTTGAAGTCACAAACATGTTTTATGAGGAATACCTGGAATATGGAAGAGTAAAAACTTTTAATTTCAGAGTTTTTGAAGAATAACAACCCTCGGGGTCATTTTTGACCCCACTTATGCATCTAAGGGTTAAAAATACTTAAAGTATTAAAGTAAAAGTACTTGATGAATATATTACCTAATGCAGAGGTCTACAATATCATTAAATGTACCTACTGTATGTATATTTTCTGTAATACATTAATAGTGTTGAACCATTTTTATGAACAATACTGCAGATAATACAGGGAGTCCTTGACTTACGAATGAGTTCCGGACCTAAGGTTTGTTCGTATGTGGAAAATGACGTAAGTCGGATCCATACAATTTTTAATTTTTTTTTAAAATAAATGAATACATGTACAGTACTGTACAGTCACCAAGCACTTAGCCTATCCTAACACAGTTTTTAAAGATGAAGGAGTGAGTTGAATTGTCTCCCTTTCACATAAAGGGAGCTAGCTCCCTTTATGTGAATGGAGCCTGCTAGGGAGGAGGGAGACAATTCAACTCACTCCTTCATCTTTAAAAACTGTGTTAGGATAGGCTAAGTGCTTGGTGACTGTACAGTACTGTACATTTATCTATTTATTAAAAATATACAGTATATACAGTATATATATATATATATATATATATATATATATATTATATATTATATATATATATATATATATTACTTTTTTAAAAATGTATAAATAGATAAATGTACAGTACTGTACAGTCACAATGCACTTAGCCTATCCTAACACAGTTAAGGAGTGAGTTGAATTATCTCCCTCCTCTCCAGCAGGCTCCATTCACATAAAGGGAGCTACTTTCACTTTATGTGAAAGGGAAACAATTCAACTCATTCCTTCATCTTTAAAAACTGTGTTAGGATAGGCTAAGTGCTTGATGACGGTACATTACTGTACATGTATTCATTCATAAAAATATTTTTATTATTTATTAATTTTTTTACAGTTCGTTCGTAAGTCCGAGTTGCTGTAGGTCAGGGGTGACGTAAGTCGAGGACTCCCTGTACATGTTTTTATTGTGTTTACTCTGTGACACAGTTCACACTTGGACTTGTAAATCTGTGCATCAGAATTTCAGGGATGACATGCAGAGTTAAATGTCATTAAGCAAAAATACGAAAGAGGAATGATTATACCTTTGAAAGTTTTTATTTAACACAAACCAATGTGTCATTTTAACTGCAGTAAACACGTTTAAGTAAAAGTTGTCTGTCTGAAAAAATTAGAATTAGACCTAACAAAGGAACAGGCTCTGATCAGTTCAACTCCAGTTTGTCTTCAACTCTAGTTAAAATACTGTCTAGTCAACCTTGTAATGGGTCAATAGTGAACAATATTTTAACTTCCTGACACCATCTTCAAAACTCGGACCTGAGTGTTGAGACATTTGGAGACATCTCTTGTCTCCTGTCCTAACATGAACTGACACATTTTAATATTGCAGCAAGAATTTCTTGTTCAAGTTCAGAAGAAGTTGGTTTTCAAAGTTTTTTTGAGTCCAGTCTGACTCTTTTGGGAGAGAGAATCTGTCCTGCTGTACTGAACAGTCTTTCAATAGTCCTTCAATAATATTTCAATAGTCTTTCAATAAGACCGTGGGTGGTGTGTATCTTCTGGCTGAATCTGCACGGTGGAATCCATTTTGGGTGTGTTAGTGGTGCTGTGGGTGCTCCCAGCTCAATGACGTTTATACTAGAATACAGTATATGTCATTGGTCCAGCTCTTCTTGAAGGCAGGTCTAACATTACCTGCCCACTTTGCAGTGATTCAATGGACCAACTCCTCTCTCAACATTTGTTTCAAACTAACAACAAATCAAAAAGCTGCAACATAAATGTAACTTGTAACTCAACACATTATAGAAATGTAGTGTAGTACACTGTAAATGGAAACATGGTATTTAATTAAAAATAGTAAGTTGACTTAAATTAGTTTTCATCAAATAGTGATTAAGACTCACTTTTAGTAAGTTACTTGTACTTTTTGGTCAAAAAATCTCAGTAGCTCAGTTAACTTGAGCTCGTTTCATTTAGAAAAAGTAAGTTTTTGATAAGTGTGCTTTCTTTCTGTGTTGGAAGTTGCACCACTGTTCTTTTTATTTTTTTAATCACTTTCTACGTTTACTCCACTACATTTGAGAGGAAAATATTTTTTTTATTTTAAATCACTGCATATGTAATGAGTACATGAGATGATTATCACAAGAGCTGTACACAGCAAAATCAAAAGTGTTAGATTTACAGTGTTGGTGTTGTCTGTTAAAAATCTGTAGTCAATTCAACACTTCTTTGGTCTAGATTAACAATATGAATGTTAGTTTCCCAAAATCTGTCATGTGTTCAACGCCTGACAAGAGTTACTCCCAGTACCGGTAGGTGGCGGTAATGCGACCTCAACGTTTTTTGCCAACCGCCAAGAAAACCTCATCAAGAAGAAGAAGAAGTCACTCCCAGAATTCAATGCGTCTGTGACGTGTTTTTTCAAACGTACTTGAAAGCGGGAGGATCAAGTCTGGAGCTAAATCGTGACAAAGTACCGTAAGTTTTTGCATGTATATTTTTTTATGACTGCAATATTAATTTTCCCTTTTCGCAATATACATGGTGTGCTTAACGTTGCGTTTGGATATCATGGTATAAATTAAAAAAATGCAACGTTTGCGAGAGGCTAAGCTAGCGGGGGTTTTAGCTAACAGAGAGGCTAAAGGTAGCTGTCATCATAACACGGTGTCCTGCTAACCAAACATTAAAACTGTTAGAAAAATCTGACGGACATCTGAGTGAACATGTTTAGCTGTCATGTCGTTCTCTTCATATCAAAACAAGCTCTGAGATACGGGCGGCCATGTTGCTGCTGGAAGGTTCCTAGAGAAATACAGTGGTGGGATGTAACTAAGTACAAATACTTTATTACTGTACTTAAGTATATTTTTCATGTATCTGTACTTTACTTAAGTAGAATTAAATGTGGGTACTTTTACTTTTACTGCACTACATTTTACATGAAGTATCTGTACTTTCTACTACACTACATTTCTATAATGTGTTGAGTTACAAGTTACATTCACGTTGCAACTTTTTGATTTGTCGTTAGTTTGAAAGTAACTGATGTTGAGAGGGGAGTTGGTCCACTGAATCACTGCAAAGTGGACAGGTAACATTAGACCTGCCTTCAAGAAGAGCTGGACCAATGATGTATATTCTTGTGTATAAGTCATTTAGCTGGGAGCACCCACAGCACCACTAACACACACAAAATGGATTCCACCACAAAGATTCATCCAGAAGATACACAACACCCATGGCTTTATTGAAATATTATTGAAAGACTATTGAAATATTATTGAAAGACTATTGAAAGACTGTTCAGTACAGCAGGACAGATTCTCTCTCCCTAAAGAGCCAGACATGGACTCAAAAACTTTGAAAACCAACTTCTTCTGAACTTGAACAATAAATTCTTGCTGCAATATTAAAATGTGTCAGTTCATGGGATGTTAGGAGACAAGAGATTTCTCCAAATGTCTCAACACTCAGGTCCAAGTTTTGAAAATGTTGTCAGGAAGTTAAAGTATTGCTCATTGTTGATCCATTACAAGATTGACTAGACAATATTTTAACTAGAGTTGATGACAAACGAGTTGAAGTGATCTATTCCTTTGTTAGTTGTGTCTAATGCTCCTTTTTTCAAACAGACAACTTTTACTTAAATGTGTTTACTGCAGTTAAAATGACACATTGGTTTTATTTTGTGTTAAATAAAAACTTTCAAAGGTATAATCATTCCTCTTTCTTATTTTGCTTAATGGTATTTAACTCATCACTGAAATTCTGGCACACAGAATCAAAAGTCCAAGTGTGAACTGTGTCACAGAGTAAACACAATAAAAACATGCATTATCTGCAGCATTGTTCATTAAAATGGCTCAACACTATTAATGTATTACAGAATATATGCATACAGTACACACACTTAATGGTATTGTAGACCATTGCATTAGTTAATACATTCAGCAAGTACTTTTACTTTAATACTTTAAGTATTTTTAAAAGCAAGTATTTATTTACTTTTACTTAAGTAAAAATATTAATATGGTACTTCTACTTTTACTAGAGTACATTTTTGTCTGTTTATTTGTACTTTTACTTAAGTACAATGTTTGAGTACTTTCTCCACCACTGGAGAAATAGCACACGGAGTCTTGCTCTAAACTCCAAGCTTTTTATGAACATGAGCCATTTATTAGTTGTTTTTATTTGTTTACTTTAACTGTTGGGATAACAAAAAATAAATTAAGCTTGTTAGTGGAGCCAGCGCCATAGAGCTCCACTCAGCGCAGTGCAGAGACAAATTTAAAAGTAATTCTTGAACTTGATGCCTTTATTAAACGCATCACAACAGACACGAACTACCACACACGTATCACCTCTTCATCTAAATCCTCATCCTCACCTTTTCTACCCTTTTTGTCTTCATCTTTTATCCTGCAGCTCCACCTGTGATGTGAGCGACAAGGCAACACAACACGCCAGCTGAGTGGAGCAACAGGGTTGCATACTTCATCAGATAATGGGTAATTAGGTGTTCAATGCCATGAGTTTTTATATCAGGGAACCTTACTGTTAGGGTGACAACCAAGAAGTCAGCAGGTGAGGTTCAGCGTAGTTGGGGAAGTAGATCATAAATGAATATTTGTAACTAATTATGTTTTTGCACTTATACATTTTTTCAACTGTTCCCAGTTGTGCTTCAACATGATTTATCATCTACTTCGTTGGAGTCAACCATGTCAGAAAGCTCATCTGTGTCCGTTTCTGGAGACTCCTTGCTAGCATCCTCTTGATTCATCTGGTTCCACAGTGATTGTTCACACAAATGGAGGGACGACAACACATGCTGAACGAGAAGCAGCTAAAGAGGTGTGCAGCTTTTGTAACAAATTATGTAAAATATTACGTACAAAAATATTTTGCTGTTAAACTGATGATGATGAATATTGATGGAAATTCTGACTTTGTCATGTTTAATCTTATAGATGGTGAGAAATGCTCTCCAGGCTAAACCTGGTGAACAAGTTATTTTGGATGAACATGATGAACTGAGAACATTGATGGCACAAGATAAAGGTAAGTCTGGTTAATTTGGCTCTCTTCTCTTTTAAATATGAGTTGTGTATTATCTGAATGTGTCTGTTATTTTCCCCCTAGGCTGGGACTGTGACCTGTCACGCATTCTGCTGTAGCTTCAACTTCTTCCACCTACCTCCAAAGGCCACAGGAAGAGTGCACAAATCAGCTCATGTCAAGCTGTGGCCCATGTTGTGAGATCTTTACAGGTATGCAAATTGTACTGTATTTTATTCGGTTATTCAGATTCTATATCTTGTGCTGAAGCATTTTCTTATTGGCTTTGTTAGCTATTTGAATGTAGCGGTTCTATATTTCATGATTTTTATTATTTCTCTTTACATTTTGTCAAAGATGGGAGCCAGTGTCAAAACCTTCCTTGGTGGTGTGCAACCAGGACAGCCCTTCCTCCTGTGTGTTGGAGAAAATGAGCAACATCCAAAGATACAACATCATTGATCACAAGACCATCCACTGCAAGGCACAGAACTGTTGGGGTGCATCTTGTTCATTTCCATAGAGACACTGCTTGGACTAATACTGCGGACAATGTGGACACTCAGAATGTAGCTTCAACTTCTTCCACCTACCTCCAAAGGCCACAGGAAGAGTGCAAAAATCAGCTCATGTCAAGCTGTGGACCATGTTGTGAGATCTTTACAGGTATGCAAATCGTACTGCATTTTATTCAGTTATTCAGATCCTATATCTTGTGCTGAAGCATTTTCTTATTGGCTTTGTTAGCTATTTGAATGTAGCGGTTCTATATTTCATGATTTTTATTATTTCTCTTTACATTTTGTCAAAGATGGGAGCCAGTGTCGAAACCTTCCTTGGTGGTGTGCAACCAGGACAGCCCTTCCTCCTGTGTGTTGGAGAAAACGAGCAACATCCAAAGATACTACATCATCATTGATCACAAGACCATCCCCTGCAAGGCACAGAACTCTTGGGGTGCATCTTGTTCATTTCTATAGAGACACTGCTTGGACTAATACTGCTGACAATGTGGACACTCAGAATGAAGTTAGTGAACCGTCTACTTCACAGGCGGCCACTACAAACTTTCCTGTAAGTACTCCACCGTCTACCAACCACAATAATATACTGAACGGGTGTGCCTCTGTTGTCGCACAGTTGCAAACATCTGGTGTTGCTGAGAGCATCGTTCAAGCAATAGGATGTAGAATTGTAATGTTTTTGATTATTGTAAGGTTATTACATGTGTAAAAAAAAAAAAAAAAAATTTATATTGGTGAATTGGAATGAAAAGTAATGATATCAAATGTTATTGTTCACTCTTGGACTGTCAAGGATGCAGTTATTTAATAAATGTTTTATTGCAGCTGAATTTTAAGTATATGTTTGTGGTGTGTTTACCTTTTATTTAAAGGTTCAGTATGTAATTTCTGGAACACGCTGGAACTTAGGAAAATTTTGAACAGAGACACGTTTCTGGTCCCTCCCCCTCAGAGCCAAATATGGCTCTGTTACCCTTGCTCTGTTAAAATTCAAATTCAAGCTCTGTTTTTATTGGCTGGTTAACGGCGTGTCACCTTGGCTTTTTAGAAATGCTTTTAGAGAAGCAAGGGGACAAGTTTTTTTCAGAGATTACTTGTCTAAAATCAGTATGTCAGGAGGTCGTGACAGAGTGAAGAAATATGTTAAAAAATATATTGTTAGAAAAGTTACACACAGCTCCTTTAACAGCAAAAATAGCTAGGAAATTACAGAGAGGGGAAGGACCAAGTACCCATTTAGGAAATTTATTTATTTAATTTAACTGAAAAAAAAATGAGTTGGTAGTAAGTTGTAGGTATTTAGTAATTCTAAGTGGGGTTAAATTTACATCAGTCCACACAAATTAAAAAAAATAAGTTAACACTAAGCATGACTAATGAGTTATCTGAACTTACTTTTTTTGTATCAGTTGTACTACTTGATTTAGTACTGCAAACTTAAAAAAGATTAGCTTTTCTTACTCACTAATCTTAAGACTACTTTGCTTAATTTTTTTGAGGCAACGAGTTTGCGTACTTTTTTTAAGTAAGGTCAACTAATTAGATCTTACAGTGTAGAAAGTACAGATACTTCATGTAAAATGTAGTGCAGTAAAAGTAAAAGTACCCACATTTAATTCTACTTAAGTAAAGTACAGATATGAAAAATGTACTTAAGTACAGTAACAAAGTATTTGTACTTAGTTACATCCCACCACTGTTGTTTGCTGACATTATAGTAAAAGTGTGTCTGAGCTGAACTTTTCTTTTAAAAATGAACGTAATTGTCAAATAGCTGAATTTAAATAGGTTCGCTTTGACTGGTCTTCACGTGCGTGCTCGCGTGCGTGTGTGTGTGAGCGTGTGCTGCTAAAACCTTCCAAATTTAGTAAGATTAACACTTAAAAAATATATTTGTTTGCTGAAAATTATAGCAAAAATGTGTCTGAGCTGAACTTTTCTTTAATAAATGAATATACTGTAATGTTCAAATCCGCTGAATTTAAACAGTTTCGCTTGTCGGGTCTTCCAAATGTGTGCGCGCATGCTGCAACAACCTTCATCTCTTTAAAATGTAACAAGATTAACACCCAAAAAATATATATGTATATTTATTTATTTTTATTCAAACTCGTTGAATTCTTCATCCTCTGTGTCACTGGTGAAGAGTTCTGACAACTCTTGAGTAGGTAACAGGTGCAACGCTCAGAGCACTGTCTCCTCTTCCTCCTGGCTCCACGTCAGCTCCAGCAAACATCCTGCCTTCCTAAACCCAGACGGATGGAGTCTTTACTGACTGAGGTCCATGCTTTATCCATCCATCCATCCATCGAATCATCCATCCATCCATCCATCCATCCAAGAACCTGCTGGAACGTCACGTGCATCTGTCCTGTAGCTGTTGCTCTCTGTCCATCACGGAGCAGAGCTGCTTTGAAGCTTGGTCAAGCCTCCCAGGATGATCCAGGAATGGAGTTTAACACTTTAATTTTATGTTTAAACTGCAGCATGATGTGCACCGCGCACACGTTGTCCATCCAGCAGGACTTTTTTTTTTGCTCTAAAATATCCGTACACAGGTAGCCTACACTGTTAGTCGTCAAAAGCCTAGAGGGTCCTTTAGCGCCCATAGCGGCCGAAAGTGGTACTGCTCGATTTTTTTCCCATCAGAATGAATGGAAACGGTCATATATCAGCCAAAAATTGGTCTAGAAATATGGGGAAAATAGTTATTGAGGGTTGGATTGATTCAGGCGGAGCACTACTGAAGGCCTAGGTGTGAAATGCACAGCCCGCCACTGCACTAGCATTTCCTCATGGGCGAAACGATCTTACCATTCATGTAAAATATTTGATAATGTTCTTATAGAAAAATTATGAATGTTGTTTATACTGTGTTAAGGCTACATGTTTCTCTCTTGACCCTACACCTGGGTAAGGTTACAGAAGACCAAGCCCATTACTGGAGTTTTAATTAGGTATTTTAAACTAATAAAAAACACAGTGGGTGATGATCATATTGCTTTCTGCTAGGCCATTAGTAAGAAGTTGTGATTATTATCATCATTTCATATTAGCTAGTGATTTCCCCCCCTAAAAGTTAACTTAGGCTACACTGTGTTTCTTAGACTGTGACTAGCATGCTGAGAGAAGTGGAGTGGCATCTGTATGAGAGTGAGTGACAGTTGATGACTGGCTTGTGTTATCAGTGCTGAAAAATGACTACCAAACAAGCTAACATGTTTTTGTAGGAGTCCTGCCTTCCCCTCCAGCATCCTCAAGCAGCAGCTAATCAGCTGATTAGCTACACCTGCACCTGCCTCCTAGACCTCCACCTCCTGTTCTACTTAAACCACAACCAGACGTTCAGCCAACGCTCGAACATTAGATTACCTTGGGTAATGTTGTGACAGCCTCAGATTCCTAGTTATTGACTCGTCTGCACTAACCTGTTTGCCTTTGCCCGTCTGTTCAGCTCCTGTTCCGTCCTGCTTGCCCGCTCGTCTCCAAGGCTGCGTCTGGTTGCCAACCCTGCACACCAAACCCATAACTAAGGACTTCATTCTGGACATCTTCACCACTCTTCAACTTCATCTGTACTCACCCACTGGACCCACAGTCTCTCTGGACCTCGCCCTCCGTAAACCCATTACTCCGACGCCACCTGCAAACAAATTCTACAGTAAGGACAAATACTTCTATCAGCACAATTGTTATAAAGAATCATTTGGACCTCAGGATATTCACCGCCTCCCCTCTTCTCTCCACAGCCCATTCCAGTTCCTGCACTGTAAATAAAAAGATCACTTTTGTACTCACTTGTTCTTGTGTTCTTTGGTCTGCCATTTGGGGTCATATTCAGCAAACATCATGTTAGAATGTTTGAGCCAACCAGACCCTCAAGGCCAGACCAAAGACAGTCAGAGGGACGAAGCAATATTAGCTCTACAGGCCCGGAGTGAATGTAATGAGCACACTCTAACTAAACTTCTCACCCAACAGAGTGAACTTGGTAGCATGATACACGCTATTGGACAACAAGTCACCGTCGTGACTACCAAGGGCCCCAAACCACCCCGTCCATCTGAACCAACTCCAGTTGCAGTCCCAGCATCAACATACAGACATGAACCTGATGTCAGACCTACCGAACTCTTTGGTGGAGACTCCAAGCTGGTGGGTGGTTTCCTCCTCCAGTGTGAGCTCACGTTCAATCAAGCACCCATCAGGTATGGCTCAGACTCATCCCGCATATCCTATATTGTCACTGCAATGAAAGGCGACGCTCTGCAGTGGGCTACCGCTCATCTCCGTTCACGTTCCTTGTCCTCCCTGTCTTTCACGAACTTTATAAGAGACTTTAAACTAGATTTCGATCACCCTCTGTTGCAAGAGGAAGCGCAACAAAGATTATTCACAATCAGACAGGGTTCAAGATCTGTCGCCGAGTTCTCCATCCGTTTCCGGGTGATCATGGAAGAGTCAGGATGGGGAGAGATCGCACTAAAAAGTGCTTTCCGAAACGCGCTTAATGACACCATTAAGGACCAAATCGCCACACAAGAGCCTCCCCAGGATTTAAAAGATCTAATCCGTCTCGCAATTAGAATCGACACTCACAACAGAGAACGTAAATTGGAAAGGGACTACAAGTCCTGGGACCACCCCTAAACCGGAAGTAGTTCCCCGACACCAGTCTTCCCTGAACCAGAGCCAATGCAGTTGGGTCGGGCAAAACTGTCCCCTGAGGAAAGACAACGCAGATTATCTGCAAATGAGTGTCTATATTGTGGAAAGAGTGGCCACTTCGTGAAAAACTGCCAGCTCCGTTTAAAAGGCTAGAACCACCAATAAATCAGGAGATATTGGAGGGTAATTTAACTTCAACTCTTGAGAAAAAATTCTGTCTCCCTGCTACTGTTTATTTTGATAAAGATTCTTTTTCCACTCAGGCTTTAATTGACTCTGGTGCAGAACAGAATTTGATTTCCTTGGATATTGTGAAGTTTCTTAACCTACCCATGCTTCCTTTAAACAGCTCTGTCAGTGTCAGAGGTCTCACTGGACAGACCATCACCTCCATCTCCCACTGGACTCAAAACATTCACCTGGTGCTGTCAGGTAACCATCATGAGAAATGTGATTTTTTCATTTTTGATTCCCCTAAGCCCCAATTGATTTTAGGTTACCCATGGCTGCTAAAACACAACCCACAGATTAACTGGAAAAATAACATGATTGAACATTGGGGTGAGGCCTGTTTAGTCGATTGTTTACGTTCTGCCATCTCTTCTGGTTCTGTTTCACCCCCCAGTAAGGAAGAGATTGACCTTTCCAGAGTGCCCTCCGTATATCATGCGCTTGCCCCAGTTTTTAGTAAACAGAAAGCCATATCCTTACCACCTCACAGACCCTATGATTGCCCCATAGATCTCCTTCCTGGTGCCCCTCTGCCATCTAGCAGACTGTACAACTTGTCAGGCCCAGAGAGGGAGACTATGAGGTAATACATAGAGGAATCTTCAATGTCGGGTACTATATTATCCGCCCGTCTACTTCTCCCCTCGGTGTAGGGTTTTTCTTTGTTTCAAAGAAAGATAAGACTTTGAGACCCTGCATCGACTTCAGGGGACTTAACAACATCACAATTAAAAATAAGTATCCCCTTCCTCTAATTGACTCTGTGTTTGAACGGCTTCGGGACTCTAGAATGTTCACTAAACTTGATCTCCGCAACGCCTATCACTTAGTGGGAATTCGAGAAGGGGACGAATGGAAGACCGCTTTTAAGACACCCCTAGGACACTATGAGTACTTGGTCATGCCCTTTGGACTCACTAATGCCCCTGCCGTTTTTCAAAACTTAATCAATGATGTCCTGAGAGATTTCCTGGATGATTTTGTGTTTGTTTATCTTGATGATATTTTGATTTTCTCTAAAGACCCCGCTCAGCAAACCAGACATGTCAAAGCAGTTCTCCAAAGGCTTCTGGAGAACAAATTGTATGTAAAAGCTAAGAAATGTGAATTCTCTGTGTCTTTTGTCTCCTTTCTGGGATTCATTTTTGAAGAGGGACAGGTTCGATCCGACCCAGAGAATATAAAAGCGGTGGCAGAGTAGCCTACACCCCCAGGACAGAAGACAGCTCCAACGGTTCCTAGGTTTGCAAATTTCTACCGACGCTTCATCAAAAACTACAGTCAGGTAGCCTTGCCATTAACATAACTCACCTCTTCCATCCGTAAATTTGTCTGGTCCCCAGAGGCGGAGGCCACCTTCCAGGAACTTAAGAGACTCTTTTCGTCCACTCCCATCCGGACCCTCATCGTCAGTTTATCGTGGAGGTGGACGCGTCTGCTACAGGTGTGGGAGCGGTGCTCTTGCAGCGATCCCCTACAGATGGTAAGATCAACCCTGCGCTTTCTTTTCTCGGCGTCTGTCTCCTGCCGAACGAAATTACGATGTGGGTAACAGAGAACTGTTGGGTATCAAGATGGCCCTTGAAGAGTGGAGACACTGGTTGGAGGGGGCTGAATTACCATTTGTGATATGGACAGATCACAAGAATCTTGCCTACATTCAGGGAGCAAAAAGGCTCAATGCCGGTCAAGCACGTTGGTCTTTATTTTTTGCACACTTCAATTTCTCCATCTCATACATACCCGGGTCTCGTAACATTAAACCTGATGCTCTTTCCCGCCAGTTCTCCTCTTCAGAGACCGAATCACCGGAGACTATTCTGCCCCACTCCTGCACTGTAGCAGTCATGACCTGGGACATCGAGAGAGAAATCCTGGAGGCCCAGAAGACCGAACCAGACCCTGGCACTGGTCCCCCAGGGAGAAAGTATGTCCCCTCTGCAGCCATCAGCAAAGTACTCCATTGGATCCATTCAGCCAAGTTCTCCTGTCATCCAGGTATGAGTCGCACCCTCTCCTTGACAAAAAAACATTTCTGATGGCCTAACATGGAGAGGGATGTCAGACAATACATTTCTGCCTGCACCACTTGTGCGTGTAACAAGGCCACTAACAAACCCCCAGCAGGTCTCCTCCTTCCACTCCCTACGCCTGGGTGTCCATGGTCCCACATAGCCCTGGACTTTGTCACCGGACTGCCTGTTTCCGAGGGTAATTCTGTTGTATGTACAACCATCGACCGTTTCTCCAAAGCCGTACATTTCATACCCCTAGTAAAACTACCCTCAGTATCCGAGACAGCACAGATCATGGTCAAACATGTTTTTCGTCTGCATGGTATACCTCTTGATATCATTTCCGACAGAGGCCCTCAATTCATCTCCCGAGTCTGGAAGGCCTTCTGTCAAGCTCTGGGAGCCACCTCCACCCTGACGTCGGGTTATCACCCTCAGTCGAATGGGCAGACAGAGGTGTAACCAAGAGCTCGAAGCCGCTTTGAGGTGCGTTATTGAACATAACCCAGTCTCTTGGAGTCAACACCTGCCTTGGGTTGAGTACGCACACAATTCTCAAGTTTCGTCTGCCACTGGTTTGTCCCCATTTGAGGCCTCTTTGGGATACACTCCGCCCTTATTTCCCTCACAAGAAACTGACATTTCTGTTCCCTCTGTCCAGCATCATCTCCGTCGATGTCGCAGGGTTTGGCGCCAGACCAGGCAGCTCTCCTCAGGACGGCTGAACAAAACAAGCGGTTTGCTGACCGCCACCGTTCTTCTGCTCCCGATTACCAGGTGGGGCAGAAGGTTTGGTTGTCCACCAGAGACATTAAATTAAAGGACACTCCCAGGAAGCTGGCCCTCAGGTTCATTGGCCCCTTCCTGATTGTCAGGATCATTAATCCTGCTGCTGTCTGACTTCAACTGCCTTCCACCCTACGGATACATCCCACGTTCCATGTCTCTCAGATTAAACCCGTCTCCACCAGTCCACTTCACCCTCCTGCCAATCCTTCTCCTCCGCCTTGATTCATCAACGATGACCCTGTCTACTCCGTCCGGCGCCTGCTGGTCGTTCGTCGCAGGGGTCGACAACTCCAGTACCTGGTGGATTGGGAGGGCTATGGCCCCGAGGAGCGTTCGTGGGTTCCCCGCTCCTTCATTCTGGACCCCTCCCTTATCTCTTCTTTTTACAGGGACCACCCGGACAGGAGATCGCCTAGAGGCGATGCTAGAGGAGGGGGTACTGTAGGAGTCCTGCCTTCCCCTCCAGCATCCTCAAGCAGCAGCTAATCAGCTGATTAGCTACACCTGCACCTGCCTCCTAGACCTCCACCTCCTGCTCTACTTAAACCACAACCAGACGTTCAGCCAACGCTCGAACATTAGATTACCTTGGGTAATGTTGTGACAGCCTCAGATTCCTAGTTATTGACTCGTCTGCACTAACCTGTTTGCCTTTGCCCGTCTGTTCAGCTCCTGTTCCATCCTGCTTGCCCGCTCGTCTCCAAGGCTGCGTCTGGTTGCCAACCCTGCACACCAAACCCATAACTAAGGACTTCATTCTGGATATCTTCACCACTCTTCAACTTCATCTGTACTCACCCATTGGACCCACAGTCTCTCTGGACCTCGCCCTCCGTAAACCCATTACTCCGACGCCTCCTGCAAACAAATTCTACATTAAGGACAAATACTTCTATCAGCACAATTGTTATAAAGAATTTTTTGGACCTCAGGATATTCACCGCCTCCCCTCTTCTCTCCACAGCCCATTCCAGTTCTTGCACTGTAAATAAAAAGATCACTTTTGTACTCGCTTAACCTCGTGTTCTTTGGTCTGCCATTTGGGGTCATATTCAGCAAACATCATGTTAGTTTTTACCCAGAGTGTGAGGAGGCCTCTTTTTTATCCATCCATCCATTCATCCATTCATCCATTCATCCATTCATCCATTCATCCATCCATCCATCCACCCACACATCCATCCATCCATCCATTGTCCAACCATCCATCCAACCAGCCATCCATGTATCCATCCATTTGTCCATCAATCCATTCATCCATCATCCATTCATCCATCCATGCATCCATCCATACATACATACATCCATTTGTCCATCCATCAATCCATGCATCCATTCATTCATCTGCCCATCCATCCATTCATTCATCTATCTGCCCATCCAACATCCAGCCAGCCAGCTAGCCAGCCAGACATTTATAATCCATCCATCCATCATCCATCCATCCATCCATCCATACATCCATCCATCCATCCTACCATCCGTTCATCAATCCAGCCATTCATTTGTCTATCCACCCATGTTCTTTCTTTCTTCGTTGTGGGGGTCACTAGTGCCCATATCCAGCAGTCACTGTGAATGGGACGGGGGACACCCTGGACAGGTTGAAAGTCCATCACAGAACCACATAAAAACAAATGACCATTCACATTTTCACTCACATCTATGGACAACTTAGAGTTACCAAATAGTCTAAAGCTCATGTTTTTGAACCGTGGAAGAAAACTGAAGGTTATGCAACATAACCCATGTTCCCTGAAGGAAGGGAACAAGGTGCAACAAATGACCATGGGAATTGTGCCACGGCGCGGTTCACCTGAAGCAATACAATCACGCCTTTTAAGGTAAGTAAGCGTCAACGTTAGGAGGCTCCGCCCTCCTTGCATAAAAGACAGTGACGCGTAACGTACGTCCTCTACACGCACTTCACTGAGCTTGGGCATTGGAGGGGCAAACATGTGTTGCACCTTGCTCCCTTCCTTCAGGGAACATGGGTTATGGTGCATAACCTTCAGTTCCCTTATCAGTTAGTTCACTGTGGTGCAACAAATGACTATGGGAACATACAATCACGCCCTAGAAATGCCCTGAAAATGCATGCTTATGAGAACTTTTGCCTTAACTACAGGCGCTAGCCGTTCAGTTCTCTGTGGTAGAGAGAACAGCTCGAGTTACGTCACGTGCTATGGCATCTAGGCTGTAGTGTTATACAAACGTGTTTGGAGCTGACCAGTTTGCAGCTGAACAGATATCTGCTACTGAAACACCTCTAAACAAGGCCCAGGAAGTGGCTAGGCCTCGAGTTGAGTGAGCATGTACCCCACTGGGTACCTGGTGACCTTTCCTTCTGTATACCCTGGAAATGGCCTCTGTCACCCAGTGGGAGAGGCACTATTTAGACAGGGCCCTGCCTGCAGACGAGGATCTACCATGTAGGCAAATTAGGCCGTTGCCTGGGGCCCACAATCAGTAGGGACCCCCAATCACCAGGGGCCCCGGCCCAGCCCCGCCCCAGCCAGTCATCTACATCCCTAACATTGCTCCTGCTTGTTAATGTACGTTTAACATAAAAATAATTATAGTTACGATGAAAACGATCATTAAAAACGCAATACAAAAACCGGTCAATTTCTGTATCCATCCATCCATCCATCCATTTTCTTCTGCTTATCCGGGGTCGGGTCGCGGGGGTAGCAGCCTAAGTAGGGAGGCCCAGACTTCCCTCTCCCCAGCCACTTGGAGCAGCTCCTCTGGGGGAATCCCAAGGCGTTCCCAGGCCAGCCGAGAAACATAGTCCCTCCAGCGTATCCTGGGTCTTCCTCTGGGTCTCCTCCCGGTGGGACATGCCCGGAACACCTCACCAGGGAGGCGTCCAGGAGGCATCCTAACCAGATGCCCGAGCCACCTCAACTGGCTCCTCTCGATGTGGAGATTTCTGTATCCCCATTCTAAAAATGGACTATTCCATCTTGACATCTTCCGGGTCAGAGGTGAACTCGGGTGCTAACGCTGTGGCTAGCTGGTTGTGCTCTGTGTCTTCATAAATCATGAGAGAACCCCGCTGTATCAAGCCAAATTAACGCGGCCGGAGGATTGTATTGGGTGTTTTGTGTCAACCACTCGACGGTGAGTCATTTGTTTTATGTATTTGGGTTCCTTTTATGAAATAGAAATGCGGTGGCGACACGCCCACTCCATTTATGTATTTGAGATTTAAAAGTGGTCTTAGTGATTAAAAGATCATTCTCTTTTTGTTAATTTCGTGGCCGAATAGAATATATATACGTAAAGTATTAAATAAATCCTTTGATTTTTGTAATTTCATCCTTTTAGGATCATTTTAGTTACTTTTCATTAAATCTGTTGACTGCCTATAGAAATTTGGAATTGGTTTAATTTATTTTGGGTTGCGCAAGAAAAAAGAAATTACTATTTGTTTTTTGAAACAATATTGAAGTAAATTAAGCTTAATTGACTCTTATATGAATTAAACTTGGATACAACTTGGAAGTGCACTTTAAAACTTGATCTGTAACTTTAATTTGATCTGTACTGTTGATGTGGTCTTTGAATTGAAGTTATAATAATAATAATAATAATAATAATAATAATAATAATAATAATAATAATAATAATAATAATAATAATAATAATAATAATAATAATAAACTTTATTTGTATAGCACCTTCCTACAATGCCTTGCATTGACCAAGGTGCTTAACAGGACATTTGAATGATTCTTGAAAAATACCTGCTGGAATTATTTTATTTGTTTTTGTGAATGTTTAACTATGTGAATGTTTAACTATTTTTGATAACAGTTTAGTCCTGTGTATATAGTAATGCTAATTTTTGTTTTGTTTATGACCTTGTTTAAGTCAGGTTTTTTTTCATCCCCTTGTAAGGATATATAGGAGGTCAATATTAATACTGACCTCTTTACCTTAATTAATTTACTTATTCAGATTGAATAGTAATTTCACAGATTCTTTTCTTTTTCAGTTTACCCAATATTTCTGTGATCTTTATGATGGATAAGTAAAACAGAAGCCATAGAGTGACAATGGAATCGTTGACTTTAGTTTGGTATGCCAGGAGACACTACCATTTATTTAAAATAAATCAACTAAAATTAACACCATTACACTTGATTGATAGATTTCACCCTTTTTTGAAGTTTAACACGCATCACATTTAAATTGCAACACAACAGACATAAATACAGTTGTCAATATACTTAGTCTGTGGCTCTTAGCTTAAATATAGTTATCAGCTTAGAATGGAGATAGGGAGAGATTTAAGAGGAATAGGGAGAGGTTAAGAGAGGAAGTTATTTATCTTGAGTTTAACCAGATGACACTTTCCATCCGACTTCTGCCAAATCCAGGTACGTTTGCAAACGCTGACTCATTATCTTTAAGACGATTAGTCTGATAAAGAGATGGCACCAGCCTTTCAGGCGTACAGAATCGTTGCAGGTCCAGCACGTCCGAACCGGTTCTCGTTTACGTTTCAACGTCTCCTGGGATCCGCGTCGATCATCAGAAAATGGTTCAGTTCCTGGTTGACTTCAAGATAACTTATTCCAGAAAGGAATAATCAAATTTCTGAGCTTACGCTCAGTTCGAAGTGGACTGATAACAAACATCCATCCATCCATCCATCCATCTTCTTCCGCTTATCCGGGGTCTGGTCGCGGGGGTAGCAGCCTAAGTAGGGAGGCCCAGACTTCCCTCTCCCCAGCCACTTGGAGCAGTTCCTCCGGGGGAATCCCAAGGCGTTCCCAGGCCAGCCGAGAAACATAGTCCCTCCAGCGCGTCCTGGGTCTTCCTCTGGGTCTCCTCCCGGTGGGACATGCCCGGAACACCTCACCAGGGAGGCGTCCAGGAGGCATCCTAACCAGATGCCCGAGCCACCTCAACTGGCTCCTCTCGATGTGGAGAAGCAGCGGCTCTACTCCGAGTCCCTCCCGGATGACTGAGCTTCTCACCCTATCTCTAAGGGAGAGTCCAGCCACCCTGCGGAGAAAACTCATTTCAGCCGCTTGTATCCGAGATCTTGTTCTTTCGGTCATAACCCAAAGCTCATGACCATAGATGAGGGTGGGAACGTAGATCGATCGGTAAATTGAGAGCTTTGCCTTTTGACTCAGCTCTCTCTTCACCACGACAGACCGGTACAGCGCCCGCTTCACTGCGGACGCTGCACCTATCCGCCTATCGATCTCACGCTCCAGTTTTCCCTCATTCGTGAACAAGATCCCGAGATACTTAAACTCCTCCACTTGGGGCAGGACCTCCTCCCCGACCCGGAGAGGGCATGCTACCCTTTTCCGGCTCAAGACCATGGCCTCGGATTTGGAGGAACTGATCCT
>JBBPBX010037675.1:11038-23041 GCA_038048925.1 Garcialebias charrua | reverse complement strand
TCCGGCGTCTCAGGGGGGGAAAGCGGTACGCGACCAACACCATTTATGGTGGGGATGGCGTGCTGTTGACCTCAACTCGGGATGTTGTGAGTCGGTGGGCGGAGTACTTCGAAGACCTCCTCAATCCTACTGGCACGTCTTCCACTGAGGAAGCGGAGCCTGGGGACTTTGGGTCGGGCTCTCCAATCTCTGGTGCTGAGGTCACCGAGGTGGTTAAAAAGCTCTGCGGTGGCAGGGCTCCGGGGGTGGATGAGATTCGCCCTGAGTTCCTTAGGGCTCTGGATGTTGTGGGGTTGTGTTGGCTTACGCGACTCTGCAATATCGCGTGGACATCGGGGGCAGTTCCCTTGGATTGGCAGACTGGGGTGGTGGTTCCCCTATTCAAAAAGGGGGACCGTAGGGTGTGTTCCAACTATAGGGGGATCACACTCTTAAGCCTCCCTGGTAAGGTCTATTCAGGGGTTCTGGAGAGGAGGGTTCGTCGGATAGTCGAACCACGGATTCAGGAGGAGCAGTGTGGTTTTCGTGCTGGTCGAGGAACACTGGACCAGCTCTAGACCCTCAGCAGGGTCCTGGAGGGCGCGTGGGAGTTTTCCCAACCAGTTAACATGTGCTTTGTGGACTTGGAAAAGACATTCGACCGCGTCCCTTGGGGGTTCTGTGTGGGGTACTCCGGGAGTATGGGGTACCAGGCCCATTGATATGGGCTGTTAGGTCCCTGTACGACCGATGTCAGAGCTTGGTCCGCATTGCCGGCAGTAAGTCAGGCTCGTTTCCAGTGAGAGTTGGACTCCGCCAAGGTTGCACTTTGTCACAGATTCTGTTCATAACTTATATGGACAGAATTTCTAGGCGCAGCCAAGGTGTTGAAAGGATCCGTTTTGGTGACCTTAGAATCGCTTCTCTGTTTTTTGCAGATGATATGGTCCTATTGGCTTCATCAGATCATGATCTACAGCTTTCGCTGGAGCGGTTTGCAGCCGAGTGTGATACGGCCGGGATGAGGATCAGTTCCTCCAAATCCGAGGCCATGGTCTTGAGCCGGAAAAGGGTAGCATGCCCTCTCCGGGTCGGGGAGGAGGTCCTGCCCCAAGTGGAGGAGTTTAAGTATCTCGGGTCTTGTTCACGAATGAGGGAAAACTGGAGCGTGAGATCGATAGGCGGATAGGTGCAGCATCCGCAGTGAAGCGGGCGCTGTACCGGTCTGTCGTGGTGAAGAGAGAGCTGAGTCGAAAGGCAAAGCTCTCAATTTACCGATCGATCTACGTTCCCACCCTCATCTATGGTCATGAGCTTTGGGTTGTGACCGAAAGAACGAGATCTCGGATACAAGCGGCTGAAATGAGTTTTCTCCGCAGGGTGTCTGGACTCTCCCTTAGAGATAGGGTGAGAAGCTCAGTCATCCGGGAGGGACTCGGAGTAGAGCCGCTGCTTCTCCACATCGAGAGGAGCCAGTTGAGGTGGCTCGGGCATCTGGTTAGGATGCCTCCTGGACGCCTCCCTGGTGAGGTGTTCCGGGCATGTCCCACCGGGAGGAGACCCAGAGGAAGACCCAGGACACGCTGGAGGGACTATGTTTCTCGGCTGGCCTGGGAACGCCTTGGGATTCCCCCAGAGGAGCTGCTCCAAGTGGCTGGGGAGAGGGAAGTCTGGGCCTCCCTACTTAGGCTGCTACCCCCGCGACCTGACCCCGGATAAGCGGACGAAAATGGATGGATGGATGGATGAAAGTGTGGGTTCTAAGCTATCTGATGATGCCAAACACATGACACTCAAAAAAAAAAAAAAATCAAGAAGATACAGCCATTTCAATGTTGGCAATCTGTAAATAAAGTCAAAGTCAAAGTCAACTTTATTGTCAGAACTGCAATATGTACAGGACATACACAGGATTGAAATTGTGTTTCTCTCAGGCCTCAAAGATTTAGAAGAATGGCCCCATTCCAGAAGCGTTACCTGGGGGTGTTAACAACTGCTGTACATTAATTTGCCTTAACCCCAACCCCCAGCACAGACTGTCAACACAGACTCTGCCTAGGAAGGTGTGCAGAACTTCAGCTTTGTTGGCAAAAATCCCTTTGATCTTTTGAAGAAAAAAAAACCCCACAAAGAATTGTATTTTGTGTTATTGTGACATGTTTTACACATTAATAATGTTGATTGATGTGTCGCATAGTTTTTGTTACAGCCCACCCCAAAAAATAAGGGTCACAATTAAGGAGGACACAAACTGATTCAACTGGGTTCAAACATATTTTCATGAGTTGTTCTATGTTTTCTTGTCTTGTCTGTAACCTTGCTGTGGCTGGTGTTAAACACCTTTTCTTTTCACTGGGCAGCCTACATGTTAAGTAGCCACGTGTTTCTTTCAAATCTGCATATTATTGGCCGAAACCAATAACAAGCAGTGGGAAAAGCTCAGAAACCAGCCAAACAAAGACCGCATGTTAATCAGCGGGTGGTTTCCACAACCCCGATATGCAAATCTCGGCCGGCTCGATTTTACTCTGAAAACAAGCTGAATTCTAACACAAAGTTTATTAGTTTAAACACTTCTAGAGTGTTTTTTAAAGCATGGGGTGTTTTCTTCACAATTTCAACTAGTATATTTTGCAAAAAAACGATTTTCACTATTTTCTCAGAACTTGAAGCTTTTATTGATTTTTTTCAGTTTGAGTGCGAGAGACTTGTTCCTGCTTTTCCCGTGGCCTGTCACATATATATAGTACAAGTGGTCCCCGACTTACGAGCGAGTTCCGTTCCTACAACTGTCTTGTAACACGAAATCTCGTCGTCGGAACCCGAAACACGTGTTCTCGTAAGTCCGAATTTCCGGTCGTAAGTCGGAAAATGTATGCTAGCGCTACTACGAACACTTGTTTTTCATCACAAATGTTCATACTAGTTCATAAGCATGCTCAGAAACTTGTTTCCAAATGGTTAGCTAACACACTTTCATCTAAAAACACATAAAAGTGCTGTATTTTTTGTATGTTCGTTACAAATTTACTGCTCGTTCGCTAGCTCGTAAGTCCGGAACCTCGTATGTAAGAGCGCTCGTAAGTCGGGGACCACCTGTATATATGTAGATCCCCTGGGGAGTGGTGACGCTGAGGTTAAGAAGGTGAGCTTGTGATCGGAAGATCGCCGGTTCAAGCCCCGGTACCGACAACATAAGAAAATGTGGGTGGGATAAGTGAAGAAGTTACACCTGTCTCCACCCTCATCTGCCCCACTCTGGGCCCTTGAGCAAGGCCCTTAACCCACACCATCTGCTCCCCCGGGCACTCTAGATAGCAACTCTCTGCTCCACACAGAGGGCTGTGGTAGCTCAGTTGTCTGTGGTTGTGTCAGGAAGGCATCCGGCGTAAAAACAATTGCCAAGTATTTGTGCGACTTGCTTGCTGTGGCGACCCCTGAAGAAGGGAGAAGCCGAAAGAAGAAAAAAAAACTATGTAGATCCCCTGCGATAAATGAGGGACTATTGTATTGGATCATTTTCCATCCATCCATTATCTTTTACCCACTTCTTCTATTTTGGGTCATGGGGGTCGTTGGTGCCCATGTCCAGCAATCATTGTGCGAGGGGCGGGGTACACCCTGGACAGGTCGCAAGTCCATGACTGGGCCACATAGAGAAAAATGAGACAAACAACCATTCACTCTCTCACTCACACCAAGGGACAAGTTAGCCTAACATGCATGTTTTTGGTCTGTGGGAGGAAACCAGAGAACCCGGAGAAAAACCCACGCATGCACAGAGAGAAAAACTCCACCTAGAAAGGCCTCCGGACCAGGATTTGAACCGGGGACCTGCTCGCTGAGAGGCAGCAGCTCTTCCAGTTGCGCCACTGTGCTGCCCGGATCAATTTCCTTAATAAGTAAATGACCAAGTATAATATTTTTGTCTCATTTGTTTAACTGGGTTCTCTTTATCTACTTTTAGGACTTGTGTGAAAATATGATGATGTTTTAGGTCATATTCATGCAGAATGCTGGTGAAGATTCTCAGTCGTCCAGTCAGTCATTTTGATTCATGCAGAAATATAAAAAACTCTAAGGGGTTCACCAACTTTCAAGCACCATATGTTGGTAGCCATCTTGGAGTTTGATGTGGCAACCCAATTTTCAGAAGGAAACTTAGAGTACTTACTTCTAGATATAGTCAGAGACACAAATGGAAGTCAGTTACTTATTTTTTCAAGTTATTATCCTTACAACATGCAAAGACAAACAGAAGGAGGGTGTACAGTACTGTAGTTCTCACTCTTCACTTTGCACCAGGGGACAAAAGACACCCCTAAACCTAAAGTGTTGTTGGTCTTAAAACATAGCATTTTCAGTTTCATGTATTTGTGCACTCACTGGAGTCTTATCTGCCTCTTAAAAAATCCAATTTTTATACAATTTTAATCACTTTTCCTCACTGTTTTGCACTTTTTGACGCTGACAGGCCCTATAGTATGGAAGTGGTTAGACGTAACTGCTTCCATAGTATAGACCCACTGGTGCTGCAGTCAGACGACTACAACAAGAATTTCACTAACACAAGACATATCACCAAATGTGAGAGTGTGTGGAAGAGTGCTGATTTTTATGTTTGCAATATGTGGTTCATGTGAAACTAAAACCTGTTTGTGGTTGAACTGCAAAGGCAGATTAAAATGTGTCAACAAGATGTTTACCTTACCACAGGTAAGGAAACTTAGGACAAGAAACTGTATGAGGTTTAGAAGAAATCCAACCCATTTCCCCAGCAAACCCCTCCCTGTGGTTGTTCTTTTGTTGAAAAAAAAAAAAGCTCACTGATGTTTACTCAGATGAACCAGACTCACACACTGCAGGTGAAGATTTGTCTTTGACACAATGTTACTTACGAGGTCAGATATCAGCTCAGGTGACACCATTATACATTGAATGAATACACATGAAGCCCGGTCATGAGAATATGCAAGGTACTGCATTGTCTGCTCACTTTTTATATCCCTATCAGTTTGACAATGGTTTCAGTGGGTGTCCTCGAAGCCAGCTGTAGTCTCACATGTCACGTCTGACCTTCACCGATACAGTCCACGGGCATCTCTTCAGGATAAAAGATTGTTTTGGGAGACAATCTGGTTGTTTGGTTTAAGGGAAATAATTAGAAATAATACATCCATAGCTCCATAACCTCTGACCAAAATTCTCTGACACTGCTTTGCAATAAAATGATTAGACCTACTTTAAACCCAATAATAAAATATATTTTTTTCCTTTTGCTTATTTATGAAGAAGCTGATTTTGGATTAACAGTATTTGATGCTAGTGTAGATTCTCTGTCATCCAGAATATGGCAGAATCAAAGAAAAAACAACTGGACTTCTGTTTTGTATTTGAAGACTACTAAATACTTCCCATTCAGGGAGCTTTCTTCATTCAAAACTGAAGAGTGTGGAGTTGTGAGCGTTGCAGAAGGATTGGACCCCAAATGCAAACTCAACACGAGGAGCTCCAACACTATTTATTGTAAAGGGAAAACAAAACTGAGTTGATTGATGACTGAGAACAGCTGAGTGTGACAGGCTAACTATAAAACCACAGTGGAGCTGAAAGCTAACTGAGGGCAGATGAATAATGGTGGGAAAATATGAACACATGAAGTTTATGCTCAAGAGTCACAAGATCCTGAAAACAAAATGTTAACGACACCTGATCTTAAACACAAAGACAACAAAAAATTATTCCAAACGTACAGATCATGACAAACGTTACACGCTTTGGATGAGATGCTCGAGTCTATGCAGCTAATATTCCCATGCAGATTAATTTCACCCCCACACTACTGGAGGGTCATTAGGGTCTTTGGTCCAAAAAAGAGATGCTTCGGTAACCTGCAAGAAGGTGTGAACTGAAGGGAAAACGACTGGGTATCAGGCCTAACACGTAAGCTTTAGAAACCTTACCTTTGCTTAAGATTGTTTTAACTTGTTTGGCATAAATAGTTCTCCTCCCCCGTCTCTCAAATCATCTGTTTCCAGCCAACATATGTTCATTCTGAACCTTAAAACAGTGTTCCCTGTTTTTGTGGTGTATTTGCACAGCTCTCCTGTGCTGATCTATACATGTTTGGAGAGGCTGTTTTATTTTGAGAACATTCCCCAGTTCGGGAGTAAAATGTGTAGATGAGTAAATGAGTAGTAGTCGTTCCGTTTTTTTATTATTAATTTAAATTATGGATCTGCCATATCTCGGATGACTGAAAATCTACGCCAGTGCCATGCACTTTGAGGAGGACTCCCCAGGACTAATGCAGACATTTGATTTGATCTTTATTCATTCATTTTAAAAGTACAATACAAGACAGTTTCATCAGATACAAGAATACAAGTAGGATAAAATGAAGGGAGCAGAAAGAAGATGAAATCTTATTATATCTGCCCCTTATTTCACAGTTTGTTCAACCAATGATAACCTTCAAGCAACATCACAGAATGAATAATTCTACTTATTTTTCTAACTGTAATACACAAACTACATCACAAAATGAATAATTCTACTTAATTTTCCTAACTGTAATACATAAACTAGATCACAAAATGAATAATTCTACTTAATTTTTCTGACTGTGATACACAAACTACATCACAAGATGAATAATTCTACTTAATTTTCCTAACTGTAATACATAAACTAGATCACAAAATGAATAATTCTACTTAATTTTCCTAACTGTAATACATAAACTAGATCACAAAATGAATAATTCTACTTAATTTTTTTTAACTGTAATACACAACTACATCACCCATAATTCTACTTAATTTTCTAACTGTGATACATAAACTACATCACAAAATGAATAATTCTACTTAATTTTTCTAACTAATACACAAACTACATCACACTTAATTTTTTTTATTTTTTTTATTTTTTTTTATTTTATTTTTTTACTTAATGCACCACACGCAGACATATGAGAAGATGTCAAGAAAACGTTCAGACTACAAGAACCAGCATCACTTCAGTTTGAAATTGACTACAAAGACTCACCCCCAACCACATAAGACTCACATTTTCTCTAGAATTTTTAAGATGAAAGTTAGAATAGATGTACCCTGATGCATGCTCAATAATCCAGGTAGAAAAATCTAAAAAAGCTAAGTCTGGTCCTCTGGACATTCAAAAAATAAAACAAAACAAAGCAAAAAAAATTGTAGAAACGTTTCGTCTTTCGTCCGAAAGACTTCCTCAGTCTGAGCTGCTGTATTCAGCTCAGTCTTATAAATAGCACCCTCTCACAGTGGATCAACCAGTTTGCTGATGACAGCCGAAACCAGCTGCTCACATGATCAAGGAGGACCATCAGCCTAACGATGGATCGTTAGCACCCTGATGGTTGTTTGCTATTCACAGAGGGCTGAGTGATACTAGCAATAACAGCATTGTAAGAGGGGGACAGTTGAACCCAGAGGCCTCCACCCCTGTTTAATGATGGACGGTTTCTTTTCACAAAGATGGCCTCCTTTACTCCTCTCTCAAACCATCGTTCCTCTCTATCAAGGATGTGAACATCTTCATCCCTGAAAGAGTGACCGCTGGCCTGGAGATGAGTGTAGACCGCAGAGTCCTGACCTGATGATGTTTCAGGCTGTCATCAGCCAACTGGTCGATCCACTGTGAGAGGGTGCTATTTATAAGACTGATCTGAATACAGCAGCTCAGACTGAGGAAGTCTTTCGGACGAAAGACGAAACGTTTCTACAATTTTTTTTGCTTTGTTTTGTTTTGTTTTTTGAATGTCCAGAGGACCAGACTTAGCTTTTTTTATTTATTTTTTATTTTTAGATAGAATAGATGTAGTTGTTTGGCTAGGATTCCTGAGTTAAGGTTATGTTTCTCAAGTAAAGGTTTAATTACAGAAATCGTAAAATGCTGTAGTACGTAACTGTTTATCAGAGACAAATTAAACAGATCCAAGATGTGATTATTAATTAAGGGAAATACCTCTTTAAATAGCCTGGGTTTGTGTGTTTCATGACATTATTACAGTAATCAGAGTTGCATGACTCAACACAGGAGAGCCAGCTCTTCAGGACCAGACTCAACAGTCCATCCAACATTTACAAGGATAAGGGACACTGCTGAGGGCCAAAATGTTCATATGTTGAACAGAGACGATGGTTTGAGAGGGTGTGTGGAGGAAGCCACATACATCAAACAAACAACTTTAAATAGAGGAGGATTTCAGATTTCTAATGCGTATTTTACACATTTTTAAATTACAACTGACCGATCTGCCTTTATAGGCCTACCGTTGCATTTCAACCATTCGTCTACAGGTTTTCTGACACAAACAAGGCAACGAAAAAAGGCTAAAAATTACGAGTCATAGTGTCTGCGTGCATCATGTGACATGGAAGCTACTGCAGGTTCAATGTCTTTTGAGGTCTCGTCTGAACAGCAGTTGTATTCACATCATAACTGTGTGAACATGTAAAGTTTTTACAATCAACATCAAAACATTTATTACATTTTTCGATGTTTCACATGTAAACAGAGTCTAAAACTTACAATAGAGTGTTAAGCTGGAGACCAGGTCGATTTGATCCACACCTTCATGCATGTGACCAAAGCATCTTTTTTTTGTCATCCAGGAAAACAAAAACCCAACCGTTCTCCTGTGGCAGGACATCGAGAATAAGCTGCATGTGATTTTAGCTGCATAACGAAGCATATCATGCAATATTTGTGTCTTTTTTCCCAACTATAGAATAAAAGTGCATTTTTTAAGTCCTTGATCAAACAGTCCCTAACGTGATTGCACCTGTTTTGCAATATCACAGGAGGTCTGTGTGAAGAGGCAGAGAAAGGGGTTCATAATGTTTAAAGTTTAGACAGTGCAGTTTTGTTTTGTTAGTTTTTTGCTTTTGTGAAGGAAACTGAGAGTGATGGATGGAGGGCATGGGGGGGTTGGGGTTAGTTGAAGTTGAACACCCCGGTTGGTAATATATGCGGCCCTATTGTAGTGAATCAATGCACCATGATTTAATGTGGGGGTTGTAGTGGGGGCTATGACCAGAGGTCTTCTGCCTCATGGAAAGAAAAAAAAAAAAAAAGCACCCTGAAAAACTCACTGCATTAACCGGAGTCTCATCCGAGTGAAGCAAAGTGTCTTCCACGTTTTCTTCTGCCTTTCTTCTTGTCCCCGCCGTGGTGCCAGCCGAGACAAGAGTCCAAGGACAAACAAATGAGAGGACTCCGTGTCTTTTTTGCTGCACAACACACCAAAACATTGTTGCACCTCAGAGGAGGATCTTTTCTGACAGGTTGTGGTGAAAGTTTTCATCAACCTCCATATGCACGTTTGTGGTGTTGCAAAACTTTTTGTTTCTGTTGAGAACAGAAAGAAGAAACCCCAAAACGCTGAGAAATGACTAGCAAGAACTAAGGTAAGAAAGTTTTTAATCAAGAGCTTTAGCTTTGTGTTTGACTTGAGAGACTGGAATAAAGAAAGTAGGTTAAGAGAGTGTATGAGGTGTGAGTTCTGAAAAATTTTTTAGTTCAAAAACACAACAGCAGCACTTTCATGGCTGACACTTTTCGCTCTGTGATCAAGGGAACGTTTTAGATCTGAGCAGGTGAGCAAACTGAGCTGAGTATGATGAGAAACTGTGCAAAGTCTTCAACTGTTCACAAGTTCAGCTTCTTAAAATATGAAAAAAGATTCAATCACTCATGGAAAAGAGAAAAAAAGTGAAACTGTGTATGTAAGAACATTGGTGACATGGTTAAAAAAAACCTCATAATTTTGAGATTAAAGTCATAGTTTTGAAACATAAATACATTTTTACCACCGTGGCCCCTGTCCTCTTCAGTATTCCATCCTGTAATTACACTTTCATTTTTTTGGGGTGCTGAACATTAAATGCAGGCGGGCGGTAGGTCGATACTATAGGCCCCGTGCTTTGTTTCAGTGTCTTCCTCGTTAAAACAGAGACTGTGAGAACTAAACCGCTGCATTGTGCCTTACAACACGACAAAGAACAATAGCAAACAGTGTACAGACAAGGTCTGAGAAAAGGAATGTGGGGGTAGAAAGAGTGGGAGAAGACAGAAAGCACAAATGACTATAACAGCAAGATCCAATTAGGACATAATTTTAGGGAACAATGGTGGGTGGATTAATTCAAATAATCTGATTTAGTGCATGGGAACAACTTTTTTAGATGACAGAAAAGTTCAGTTTTAAAATGTACTAAAACAGCTATCTGTTTAGAAATGCACCATTTCTGTTTGAATGTGCAGGATGTGACTTCCCCTCTGGTGCATAATGTCATCAAAAAGAGAAACCGGTGAAGGAGGTCAGAGCAAATTGTTCTGGTTCAGTCCGATATGCCTTCTGATCCTGACTTCACCGTGCAAGGGCTTCCTTCCCAACTTTTGGTCTCAGGTGGTGACTCTGTCATGGGACTCCCAAACGCACCAGTTCATCACAGAGAAGAGCATCCTCAATGTAACTCTGGAGGTTCTGAGGAGCACCATGACACAGCCTGCAGAGGAAAAGGTGAGCTCCCTGTGCAGCGTCCGCCACGTAGCAGCACGATGCACCACCATCTGAAGAGAGAACAACCACATTTCATTTGTTCCCAGATCAGACTTGGTCGCAGCTTTTGGAGAGCAGTGAGGGAGGTGGTAACCTCTAACGCCAACATGGACTTTTTGAGTTCTACCAGGTTTGACCCGGTCTACCACTTTGATTCGGAGCGCGTTGATGGCTCCATTAAAATGCTCCGGCAGCTCTGGACTCAGACTGTGCTCTCGGTGCACGCCAAAGAGTACAAGAGTGCTCGCTACAGGCTGGGTCAGCTTTTCCATTCCCTGCAGGTAAATGCAAACAGGATTATTTCAAATCTGATGAATGAGACACATTGTTGAGATTAAAGTTTTAAGGGTGATCACATGCCTGATCCGTTAATTTTTTCATTAATTACTGCCTTTATTGATTGTATATGGCAAAAATAAGTGGTTGGAATGTAAATGCCATCAAACCATGGCATTATGCACAAACATTATAACATTTTTGATTCAAACATTTGTTGTATTAGGATTTCTACAGCCACAGTAACTGGGTGGAGATGGGCAAAAGATCAATTTACCTCCACCTCCTGCAGCCGGATGAGCCTGCGGTTCCCTTAGCTAAAGGTAACTAGTCCACAGTGTTGCATGTGATAAACTGTTGTCCTGTTTCAAACCACATCAAAATGTGATTCAGGAGAAGATGCATACTTCATACAACCTCTTGCACAAAGAAGTCACAGTTTTACTTGAGCAAATATGAATGGACCCGCAACCCAAAAAAGGAAGAAGCCGGTGGGTGGATGGATGAATGGATGAAATATGAATGGATGTTTATTATTGTCATTTTGAAACATTCAATGAAAAGGAAGAAAAAAAAATCCAATCATAAAACAGAGTACTTTATACATCAGTTTGAGCCATTTAAATACTTTTAATAAACAAAAACAAACAGTTGACGTGGCAGATGAACTCATGGTAACAGAGAAATCACTGGAGACACTGGGGACTCAGGAGGCTTGACCAGACTTACTGTATATACAGAGACCAATGAGACAAAAGCACAAACACATGGACAGGAACACGCAGGTGACACAGGGAAAGACTAATTTCTGAGATGGGACACCAGGTAGTGCAGGTGCAGGATGACCACAAGAGGACACCATCCCCACAGCATCGACTTCCATTTTAGTGCGTGCCTTCATCTCTAGTAGGTGCAAAAAGGTTCCTTTAGAAAATAAAGTGCTGTTTTCTTAAACTAAATGTGCTGACTTGGCAGGATAAAGTACTTCTAAAAATGTTTGATCTCTGGGAGACACGTAGGGAAGAATTCATAAATGTTACAAACTGCACAATGCTTCACTGAGGAATCAACTGAAGAACACAGAACATAAAGGGAACTTAATGAACACACACACACACACACACACACACACACACACATATACA
>JBBPBX010037675.1:0-11001 GCA_038048925.1 Garcialebias charrua | reverse complement strand
ACACACACACACACACACACACACACACACACACACAAGGGAAACTGTTGGCATACAGAAACTCATCAGATTGTACAGTGCTGCCTGAAGATGCACTCCCCTGATTATGACCCCTGACCCTAGAGTTGTCTAACCAGACTCACCATAAACTGTTTTCATTAAAGTTACTATTGACTTGAGTAATGTCTGATGTTTTCACACAGTGACTGTCCTTGGACTCAGAGTCAGCAGACTGTCTAATGTTTACTCTTTTCTTATGTGCTTTAAAGAAAGAAAACACAAAATCATTAATGAAGCTTGTTTTATTTGATTATGACTGGTGGGAACAGGAACACTGTTGATTATTGTTTGCAGTCATTATGATAAAAGAATGTGAAATATTAAATGTTTTAATAAATTATCTGTTCTCTGAGGAACAGCTGTGTGTAAATGTTTTTGAGCCAGAAACTATTTACTTCAGAGGGAGGTCATATATTATTTCAGAGTTTGCCTAAACACGTCTGAGCTGATGATTCGAACAATGTTTCTTTGTGTAACACTTTTCAGCTCATTTGTTTTCCTCATCCCGTTGAGTTCATCTGATGTTCATCCTCGTTTATTCCTGAGCAAAGAAAACAACAATTAACAATTTTTGTTAGAAATAAAGTGGAGTTCCAACGACCACAGAAGATAAAATGTTATTTTTCTCATGGCGAGACTCACGGTTTCAGCTTAAAGTGTAAGCTGGCTGAAGGTTGCCGATCCCTCCAAAGTAAACTATTTATCAAAAAGTTAAACTTTGGCTAAATTTGTGCAATTTTAACAGCCAAAATAATTCCAGCTCAAATAATTAATTTTGTCTTAGATACAAGAGAATTAATCCTTGACTGAGAAATTATTCTTTAGATTATTCGTTATTGTTTTACTACTTTTCATACCATTCATCCTTTATCTTTATCCGCTTCTTCCTTTTCGGGTCGCGGGGGTCACTGATGCACATGTCCAGGTGTCCCTGTGCGAAAGACAGGGACACCTGGACAGGTCTCCAGTCCATCACAGAGACACATAGAGACAAATATGAGACAAACAACCATTCACTCTCTCACACCTAGGAACAATTTAGAGTTACCAATCAGTCTAACATGCATGTTTTTGGTCTGTGAGATTAAACAGGTGTACCTGGAGAAAACCTACGCATGCACGGAGAGAACATGCAACCTCCACCCAGAAAGGCCCCCGGGCTGGGACTAGAACCGGGGCGACCTGCTCGCTGAGAGGTGGCAGCTCTACCAACTGCACCACCATGCTGCCAGCACAAGAATAAACAGAATCTAATTCAACTAACAGAAAAGAAAACTACAGAAAATAAACCAAACACAAATGACGACAGTTTTGTACTTTAGTGCAGTTTAGGGTACAAGCTATAATCAACATTCTAGTACAGCTACTACAAGAGAAAAGTAGGCTGTTTAAAACTCTTATGAGCCATTTAAAAAAATGTTGCAATGTCTCTAGGTGTGGTTTGTTTATAAACAATTTGTTTCCATATAGCAGAATTTTCAACAGATAATTATTATATTGGTGTTGCTTAATGAGCAGCATTTATGAAAGACCAAGAAGCAAAAACATTATATCGTTGATATACCAAATTCTACACTTCCACCTTCGTCCCTTACTGATTGTCTACTAGAAATAAAACACTGGTTCAATTTAAACTTTCTTAAACTAAATTGCAATAAAACAGAACTTCTTTTAATTGGAACTAAATCAATACTAAACAAACTTCATAGCTTTTCTATTCTGGTTGATAACTCTTCCATCTTTCCCTCCCATCAGGTTAAGAGTCTGGGTGTCATCCTTGATAGCACCCTCTCCTTCTCCTCCCATGTCAATAATATCACTCAGTCAGCCTACTTTCATCTTCAAAACATTAATCGTCCCCGTCCTTCCCTCACTCCTCACTCCACTGCTGTTCTGGTTCACAGTCTAGTCACCTCTCGTTTAGATTATTGTAATTATCTTCTTTTTGGCCTACCTCAGAAAACCCTCCGTAAATTACAACTGGTCCAAAATTCAGCTGCTCGTATCATTACACGGACCCCCTCAATCCATCACATCACACCTGTTTTACAACAGCTTCATTGGCTTCCCATCCCATATCGCATCAATTACAAAATACTCCTGCTTACATTCAAAGCTGTCCACAACCTCGCTCCTCCATACCTTTCAGACATTGTTCACATTGCTACACCTGCTCGTACCCTCAGATCCTCTTCTTCTGTTCAGCTCATTGTTCCCATTGCCCGTCTTGTTACTATGGGGAGCAGAGCATTCAGCTGCTCTGCTCCCCAGCTCTGAAACTCACTCCCACCTGATATTCGTGACACAAACTCTTTGCCACATTTCAAAATGAAACTCAAAACTCACCTGTTTAAAGTAGCCTATGCACTATGATTGCAACTGCATTGTCTTATTTTTATTTTTTATTTTATTTTATTTTTATTTTACTTGTTTTTACTGTGTATATAATATTGTGTCTGTTTTTATGATTGGCGATGTAAGGTGACCTTGAGTGCCAAGAAAGGCGCCTACAAATAAAATGTACTATTATTAATTTATTACTATATATGTGTTGGAAGCTTCTGTGATGAAAGTTTGTCAGAGTTTCAAGGAAAAGTAATTGATCAGTTTTATTCAGTAAATTTCTAAATAAATATGCCCTTTTGTGCACAGAAATAAAACCAGGAAAAACAAGTTAAGTTTGAAACGTTTAGCTAAATATTTATTCCTTGTTTACAGAAAACACACCTACCTGTAAGGAATGCTTCACCGCCACATGCAAGCACAACCTTCAACCAACAATAATGAACTCCCAGCTGCTCACCACTGGCTACTTTGGCAACTCACTTTTTAAACCTAAAGGTATGCCTTTGTTCGCCTCTGCATTTTTACTCTGAGGTTGTTTCGATTTTCCCATTCAAACTTAGATCCTCAACAAACAGTTTTTTTTCTCAGGAAAATGCAGCCATGGAGGCATTATGGACAACAGTCGACATCGGAGCGCCAGAGGTGGGATCAACAAAGACAGCAAGTCACCGACCTTCTCCCCTCACCATTATCTTCATGTGGAAGCTGCAGCCTTGGCTACTGAAGCTACCCTGACTGTACTGAGAGACCTCAGAGACACTGTCGGCCCCATGGCCTTCCTCAAGTACGTGTCAACTGCTGTTAGAAGGCCATCAACACAGCATGTTACAAAATACAAACATTAGGTACAAGACAATCCTCGCATCACGGCCGACATGTGCGTTCCGCCGGTGTGTGCTTGGGGTGTGCATAGTGTGCATAAGACTCCCTTTGAATTATGCTTTCATCCCCAAAGGGGTTTTTCCCTCTGAATTTTTAGTACTACCTGCCAGGTAGTTACTCTTTCACCATAGTTTTGATTGGATTAATTTTGAAGTTTCTTCATACAGTGAATCATACACCCAGTTCTACAAGCTTGTCTGGGTTCACAACACTCAGTGACTAGTAGATCACACTAAATTATATTTTATGTAATTATTGACTGACTTTCATGACATTCTGATGTGGAGAACGAGGTTTTTGAGACCACAAACATGACATGGCTTGATGCCCTCTCATGGCGGATACAAAACAGAGAATGGTTTCACTTCGATCGCACATTAATCAAATTTTTCTCCATGTAATTTGACCATTGGTTTTTATTTACTTTGCATGATAGCTCTAATTCACATGCTTTATTGCCATTTATAATTTAATTAATAGAGATACACAATATTAAAAACATATCCTTTCCTACTTTTCCTCCTGAACTTTTCATCCAACTATCTGCAGAAATAAGGAAGTTGTGTTAATTTGTTGTATGTTGCAAGTCAATAGAAGTTTTTTTGTAATGTGTTTTAGTTTTTATAATTAAGCCTGTCACAAATGACTGGTGCTGGTGAACCCAGTGGTTCAGGCAGGCAGGCATGGACTCAGGATGTATACATAAAATAAAGAATTTATTAACAAAACAAAAGAGCTGACAGGGTAGCAAACAAATATAGAATGATCGGGGGGGTGTTCACAATACAGACAGGTCATCAACAGTGAACAGAAGACAATGCCAGGACAAGGACTAACACATAAACACAGACTTATATACAGGAAACATCAATTAGACCAAGTGAAGGCACCTGGGAGTAATCACAGAAGCCAAAGAAAAAGACAAGGGATGTAAGACATAAACATGACACAAGATGGAGCTAGATACTAAAGAAACACAAACCCTATAAAGAGAAACAGAGGATATGGGGAACACATACATAAACACAACACCAGTGACAAAACCACAACTCCCACAAAACCGAAGGAAACAAGTTGTAAGTCAACGTTCCCCATCTCTGAGGGTATTGAATAGTGAATGCTGTTTAGTTTTTCAGGATGTTCATGTTCAATAACCTTTATTATTTTCAAGAGACAATGCCCACAAAACATCCATACTAGNGGGGGTGTTCACAATACAGACAGGTCATCAACAGTGAACAGAAGACAATGCCAGGACAAGGACTAACACATAAACACAGACTTATATACAGGAAACATCAATTAGACCAAGTGAAGGCACCTGGGAGTAATCACAGAAGCCAAAGAAAAAGACAAGGGATGTAAGACATAAACATGACACAAGATGGAGCTAGATACTAAAGAAACACAAACCCTATAAAGAGAAACAGAGGATATGGGGAACACATACATAAACACAACACCAGTGACAAAACCACAACTCCCACAAAACCGAAGGAAACAAGTTGTAAGTCAACGTTCCCCATCTCTGAGGGTATTGAATAGTGAATGCTGTTTAGTTTTTCAGGATGTTCATGTTCAATAACCTTTATTATTTTCAAGAGACAATTTGTTGCACAGTCAGCAGGCCCACAAAACATCCATACTAGACAAGATGTAAAGACATAAAAACAACAGTACAGAAATCATCACTGTTCATTGAGAAGCCTGATCACTACAGGGATGAATGAGTTTTTCAGTCTGTTTGTTCTACATCTGGGCAGCAGATACCTGCATCCAGATGGAAGCAACCTGAACTCACCATGGAGTGAGTGATGATCAGGATCTGCCAGAATCAGCCTGGCCTTGTTCCCTGGCCTCACCTTGTGTAGGTCAGTGAGGTTCTGTAGAGCTATGCCAGACGTTTTGCTACTGATCCTGGCAATCCTCGAGAGTTTGTTCCAGTTTTTGCATGTCAAAAGTCCAAACCAGCAGATGTAGGTAAACATTAAAAGAGACTCAATAAAACATGAACAAAATGTTCTCATAAAAGGTGAATCAACATTAAAACCCACTGAGCTTCTGATAAAAAAAATACATTCTCTGGTGGGCCTTTTTACAAAGTGAGTTCACATGGGGGTCAAAGGTCAGTTTGTCATCGAGAACAGTTCCCAAATATTTATATTGTTGCACCACTTCAACCGCTTCACTGTCAATGACCACAGGAGTGGAAACAAGAGTCTTTTCTAAAATCAATGAGCATCTCCTTTGTCTTAGAAACATTTAAAAAAGGAAGACTCACACCATTCAGTGAAGACCCTGACCACAGGACCAGGGTCTGGGTGATCACTACTGAGACATGATGACAGAGTCATCGGCTCTCATCACATCATAACAGGTCTCTCATGAAAATGAATCCTCATGACTCAATGAGACTAACCTGTATAAATAAAGTCTGAATGAACCAGCAAACTTTTAAATGTGACACTGTGGGAAGTGGCTGCAACAATCGTTTGTATACAAAATAAATAAAAGGGGTGAAAGAACGCAGCCCTGAGGGGAACCGGGCATCAGAGACACACCTTTAAAGAGCCATGTTGCATATATTTTATTACAAATGTTTTTTCAAAGGCTCTTCAGGGTGAAGCAGGTTCCTGCGTTGGTGTTCGTCATGGACACCACAGGCAGCATGTTTGAGGAGATCACCGCTGCTCGACTCAGAGCTCACTCCATCATCGAGAACCGAGCCAAGAACGCTGAGTCTCCTGACTATCTGCTTGTGCCCTTCCATGATCCAGGTGAGGGTTTTTCCTCAAACTCACAGGACCGAGAAGGTCTGCCAGAAGATCCTCTGCCCTTTTGATCATTTTCCTAACAGCACCTTTTTTCTTTATTAAACTTTAACTGTGTTTTATGGGAACTGCACTATTTGTCTAAATGGTAAATTATTTCTCTGGACTCTGAAGTTTAGACATGTGCACATCTAATCAGTTGTAGTCTGCAGGGTTTGGACCGGTTTATGAGTCTGATGACCCACAACAGTTCATGCAAGACCTGGAGAACCTGATGGCTCTGGGAGGAGGGGATGAACCAGAAATGTGTCTCTCTGCTATTCTGGTGAGTTCAGATAACACAGTCAGTAAATGCATGAACACAACATCAATAAAGGTGCTACCTGTTTTATCAGGTCACCATTCCACTTTATTTCACAAGTAAAATGCTCTGCTCTTTCAAATCTACAGTATTTTTTAAAATTTCAGATAGTCTTATTGATAAATATGATTAAATGTCAGGATGAGCAGCTATGAGGCCAAGGTAGGAAACTTTATATTCACACAATCCTCTTAAAATTTTTTTATTTTAATCTTGAGATGTTGCATTCTAACCAAAATATTTCATTATACTGTACTTTCATCTGTCTTCAAGAATTGTTTAAAAAAAAAAAAAAGGTTCAGTGAGATCTACAACTGCAGACTTTAGTTGCTAAAGTGATGATGTATGGTGATGGTGATGGTACACACACAAAACAGATTTTTCTTGCAAAAACCTCATTTGACCAAGACCAGTGAACATTCAACAACATTTTTGTATTGAAAGTTTGTTTTTACTTTAACATACAAGAAAATATAATTGTTACTTTAAAATTATATCTCAAACTCTGAGCATCCCACAGAGCACCACTAAAATCATTAAAGCAAATAAAGATTTACTACACCACGACAAACCTGTAAATGGACGACCATCCACCAACAACAACGGGAGTGAAGACGGTCCTTTAGCTTTCTGACAGAAAGTTTGCCTTAGGGGAAAAATATTTAACTGTTTGAAAACAATTTTTTTTATTTTATTTTTTTAAATATATATTCACTTCCACAATAAACTAGTCAATCTTTTAGATTTAACTCAGCCTGAAACAAAAATATCACATCTTATTAAAATTTAACTTTTTTAAAAAAACAATTTTGTTAAAATTTGACAAAATATTTTTTATAGCACTATCTGAAAGAAAATAATTATCCCACATTAGTACCCCATCAAGCAGGGGTGTCAAACTCACTCACAAAAGGGGGCCAAAATTAAAACCTTTTTCAAACTAAGGGCCAGTTTCAGAATCTGCACTAACTCAAATCAGATACCCAACATCTTTTCTTGGTCACAGGTTCCTCATCAAGAGTTTGATTGGTCTCATTTGATGTTCTCTGTTGCACCTTTGACATCATAATCAAATATTACTGAAAATGTTAAAGTAATAGAAGTATTTTATAGTTAAAATATCTTGAGGGCCAGATAAGATGTCAACGAGGGCCACATTTAGCCCCCAAGCCTTGAGTTTGACACATGTGACATAAATTATTTTTTGGCAATTCATTTAAAAATACAGTGGAGTTTTGGGGAGACCGTGCAGCCCATCAGACCCTGCAGATCTGTTAGACAAAAATAAGACCTTGTTAGTGACCACAGGAGTGGAAACTGAAGAGTCTTTTTTCTAAAATCAATGACCATCTCCTTTGTCTTAGAAACATTTAACTTTAACTTTTTCAACATTAAAAGCACAGAGTTTCTGGTAAAAAATACATTCTATGGTGGGCCTTTTTACAAAGTGAGTTAATTTTGTAAAAAGTACTTTCGCCTTATTCAAATCATCACTGAGTGAGCTAATATGAAAATCTAAATACAGATGGGAAGTGAAACATCTTCAGCTTCAGAACAAAAGTCCAGTACAGTAGTTTATTTTGTTTGTGTGTGTTTTAACCTTTATTTTATATATATAGAGAGATAACAAAAAAATTATGTACAGTAACATTATTTTATTATGAGATATTAATGGGATCAAAAATGCATTTATAATGGGATCTATCTATGGTGGATGTTTTGCCTCAGTAACACTAGAGGGCGATATTGTTACTATGAGGTTATGGAAGCATTTAAAAAAGAAGGATTTGACATGTTTACTGGCCGCACCATAAATAAAGACACAAATAAATCAGTAACGCACAGAGAAATATAATATCTGGCTGATTTTATGTAGGTTAAATACATTTAATAACTAAAAACAACATAAATCTCAAAATGTAAGGCAACAAAATAGAATAAATATCCAGGGCGATGAGAATGTATGCAACTTCATCATTGATGAGAACTCCAGAGACTTGGTTTTGTTGACTGAATTTTTACTAACTTGTGTAACTGTGCAATGTTGTTTCTGACTAATTCTGTGTTTTAGTTGGCTCTTGCTCACAGTCCACCCCTGTCAGAAATATTTGTCTTCACTGATGCTTCTGCCAAAGATGCTTACTTGTTCGATGCGGTGAAGGCCCTCGCACTGGAGAAACAAATCAAGGTATGTTTAACTCTAAAGAAATGTTTTCCTTGAATACAAATGTTTGTTTTTAAATGGATTATGAGAGCATCGTTATTTTCAGCATGTTTGCCAACTTTGTCACAGCTTCAACAACAAACTGACTGCAGTCAGACAAATGGGGTTTATGTCAGCTCAATGGTTTTTCACATTTTGTCGTCCTACAGATAACGTTTCTCCTTACTGAAGACCCAAGTTATCCACAGTGGAGGATGAGGAGAAAGAGGAGGAGTAAGGAGCCTCTGCCCCCTGATCGTTTCTCTCTTTACTCGTCTTTGTCGTCCCTGTCAGGAGGACTGATGATATTCACCACCGACTCTGACATTTACAAGGTCTCAACCATAGTGGAGGACAACACATCTGCTGACAAGGTACAAAAACAACACTCGGATCACACAATTCTTCAGTTTTTCTGGACAAAACTTTAAAACATTGTATTTACTGTTTTGCACTTTGTGGACAAAAATATTTCGGCACACCTGACCATCACACCAACAGGAGCTGTATACTATTGTATTCAAATACAAATACAGGTGGTCCCCGACTTACGAACGAGTTCCGTTCCCACGCACCGTTCGTAGCACGAAATTAACGTAAGTCAGAACGCACACCCCAGCCGCCACTGATAAACGTACATGTACGGTACTGTAAGTTACGAAGCACTTCGCCTATCCTAACACAGCTACATAATTATCAAAAAAACACATACAGTACAGTACATTTAGAGACATGCAGTACTGTAATTAAATAAAAAATACAATTTCTTACTGTGAGCTGGTCTCCTCCACCCGTCGGTTCCGTGTCTCCGGTGGGGCTAGCGTTAGCATTTTAGCCCCTCGTTAGCTCGGTGTCGTCCCTCCAAAATGGGTGCGCAGCTGTTTACCCATGTTTTAATATGTTACCTCGGTGTTCATCCAACATCTGAGGCTAAAAGGCAGACATCGAGGCAAGCTCCCAGCCGCAGCAGGCGTCTCCGCTGCCTGTCGGGTCCGTTTCTCCGGAGGGGCTAGCGTTAGAAATTTAGCCCCTCGTTAGCTCGGTGTTGTCCCTCCAAAAGGGTGCGCAGCTGTTTACCCGCGTTTTAGCATGTTACCTCGGTGTTCATCCAACATCTGAGGCTAAAAGGCAGACATCGAGGCGAGCTCCCAGCTGCAACAGGTGTCTCCGCCGCCCGTCGGGTCCGTATCTCCTGAGGGGCTAGCGTTAGCGTGGCTCCTCCGGTCACGCTAACCGAAGCTAACCGCAAAATGGCGGACACTGTCGAAAACATAGCTCGGTGTTCAGAGTTAGCGATCGGCGGCTGCTGCTCCGGTCCTGAGACATCCACAGAGTTCACCGAGCGTTTCTAGCTCACGTATCCGTATGAGGCAACCTCTTATCGGACACACAGTCCTCCAAAGCCGGCAGTCAAGGCTGGAGCTAACCGAAGCTAACCCTAAAATGGCGGACACAGCGGCATTTCCGGAAACTGCTGGAAACTGCGCAAATAGGCTTAAAAATGATTTTAAAAAATAATAAAAATAATGATACTTTATTTAAAACAACCACAGCTGCAAACAAAGTGCTGTACACATGAAATCAAGAACATTTAAACACACAAAAAACCTTTTTTTTTTAATATTTCATATTTTTATTAATATGATGTGTTCGTAAAGTCGGATCGCCAAAAATCGAGGCCGTCGTAAGTCTGAGACCACCTGTACTTAAATCAGATACTCTTTTGGTGGGGGTGAAATTTCATTGATATTTTAATGTTGCTTTTGGAATTTAGAAGGGACGTCAAAGGAAAAGGTTAGGATTGCAATCTTTATTCCAGTTCATGCAAAAGGTGCTTGAGGTGGATAAGGTCAGGGCTCTGTGTCAGTCCAGTTCTTTCACACTGAACTCATTGAACCTTGTTTTTGTCCCACTTCGGGTGGTGAAGAGGAGTTGGAAATTTTGTCCTTCTGTGCATCCATCCGTGCATGTTGTGAGCAGGATAACATCCAGGCCTAAAAAAGGCACCTTTTGAAAATTGGGTTGCCTTGTCAAAGTCCAAGATGGCTGTCATTGAATCTAGAGTAGTTCCTCACTATGTTGCAATTCATTTATTGCCGACTCGCTCTATTGCGGTTTTTCGATGGATGAGCCACACAATCGGTATGGAATTTTTATTTAAATTATTTTAAAATAATTAACACCTGTGTGCAGACCATACTGCAGGATAAACTTCCTGCTACAGCTGATCAGCTGTTCTCCATTCAGAGTGGAGAAGTGGGCGTGGCCAAGAGCGCTTGCAGTTGGCAAAGAGCAGACAGGCAGAGAGCTGAAATCATGAAACTGTGTGCTCTTTTAGAGCGCTTATAGTTTACAAACATTATTTTGAATATTGCAAA
>JBBPBX010037674.1:8081-30807 GCA_038048925.1 Garcialebias charrua | reverse complement strand
TATATTATTTTAAAAATCTGTATGCCTCTTTTATGATTGTCTATTGTTGTTGCTGTTGTCCATTGTTGTCATAGTCCTTTGTTGAAGCCAGGTATCATGTTTGTGTGTTTTATGTTTTCTCATCCAAACTATCATGACTATTTGGAGGACAGCGATACCCGAAGACCCGAAGACCTTGCGAAGAACCCATCAGTGGTACTGACTCGGGATCTGGCATCTTGAATGTAGAGGATACAGATTATTGTCCACCTGGACATGTCAGGCTGTCTGGAAACCAACCTGCCTCTGCTGAACAAGATCAGTCAGACACGGAGGAGTCCTCTGAGTCCTCCAAAGGGGGAAAGGATATTGCGTCCAATAGAATGAGCCATGAAGGCTCTTACTAGGCAGAGTTATCTCCCACTCAGGCTAAAACACCAAGCCATAATTTACTGAGAAGTTGGTCAGGGCCTGCACCTGGGTTTAGCACCATCTCTCAATAGATGCATGAAAGCTGTTTATCACTGATAGTATATTAGAAGAAGGGCAGCACGGTGGCACAACTGGTAGAGCTGCTGCCTCTCAGCGAGCAGGTCCCTGGTTAAAATCCCGGTCCGGGGGCCTTTCTGGGTGGAGTTTGCATGTTCTCTCCGTGCATGCGTGGGTTTCCTCCGGGTACTCTGGTTTCCTCCCACAGACCAAAAACATTCATGTTAGGCTGATTGGTAACTGAATTGTCTCTAAGTGTGAGTGAGAGTGTGAATGGTTGTTTGTCTCTATGTGTCCCTGTGATGGACTTGCGACCCATCCAGGGTGTACCCCGCCCCTCGCACAGTGATTGCTGGACATGGGCACCGGCGACCTCCGTGACCCAAAAATGGAAGAAGCGGGTAAAAGATAATGGATGGATGGATAGTATATTAGAAGAGGTGTTGACATGAACAAACATGGAGGGAAGAAAAGTCTCAACAAGCAGAGGAAAAAGTGGAAAAATCTAAGCAAACAGGAGCTCGTGGCCTTCATTGGAGTGACCATTCTTGTAGGAAGTGAGAAGAACTGGAATGTACCAATGTGTGTGCTCTTTGGGAGTCTTCTACACAACCCAAGGTACCCTGAACCTACCAACTGACATCACTGAAGCAACTGGAAGATGTGGAGTGACAAGAGTTGCAAACAAGTAACAGGAGAGAGGCACAGAGGGCCAACAGAAGAGAAAGAGGTGCCAGATGTGTCCAAGAAACAAAAAAGCAAAGCCACCAATTGGTGCAGGAAATGTAGTACTACAGTGTGCAATGGTCACAGCCAAAAGCAAATAATTAGTGACAACTGCACACAGTGAATAGAGAAAATATGTTTGTGTGGGCACATGTGAGTGTACAGTGTTCTTGTTGTATGTTCATTCTCTTTTTTGTCCTTCAGACAGATGGACATTCTAGCAATAATTTTTGAAGATTTTTTATGTTATTTCGTGTGAAAAAATGTTATAAAAAGTTATGAATAACCATATTAAATGTAAAATCAGTCTTTTGTTGACCCAAATATAATAAATATAACTGCCTTTAACCAAAATTAAAGACATAATTTAAATTCATTGCAAAAACCCATTGATTCTAATTGGGGTCATTTTTGACCCCACTCATGGAAGAATGTAGGTATTGGTCGTTCATGCATCCAAGGGTTAAATCAAACCTCTAAGTGTTCATGTCCTTATGCTATGACCTGCTGGGCAGTCTTGTCCTGTTTTTTCTTTTGTCTAACACAATGTTGAAGGGTGCCAAACGGCTTGAAATGCTTTGCGTTTCTAACTTTGATAGTTATGTCTTGTTTATGACCCTACAATATAAATCTTTTAATACACGCCCGGGCTATTCAGCAAAACTGCTCAGGGGGCACGCTTTCTGAAAGCCAACAGCTCAGGGGCCGGACATCCAGCAATTTAAAGTCGTCATGTTAATAAAACAAGTTTTACAATGATCTGCTATCTTTTAAATTTGTTTATTTTATTGCATTGAATCATAAATGAAATAAACGGAAACCAAAACCCAGAACATTCCCCCCCAAAATAAAAAAAAAATTATTTTATTTTTAATGAAGTGGGCCGGATTGAAGTCACCAGCGGTCTGGAAATGGCCCGCAAGACGCCAGCTGAATAGCCCTGATATACCGGTAAACCTTTCTTTAAAAAACTTGGTTGTGCAAAAATGCTTCATTAGTTGGCATGCATTAACTTAAAGCAAAACAAATAATATTGACTAATAATCACTTTTTACTAATGATTCACATGCTTTTAAGACATATTTCTTAAAATTAACATTTATTTCAGCACAAAAGCAGCTACTAAATCTTAAAAAAAAATACAATTGTCCTGGTGAAAGGGTGAATAAAAAAAGTTTGTTTTTATGTGTGTGTGTTTAAAAAAAAATTATTTGTATTTCAACTTGAAGATTTTGTGCATTTTATGTGCAGTACTTAATAACTTTTTTAATTCTAAAAGGCACTAAACTATATTTATTGTTGTTTTAAGTCACATTTTGACAATAATAATAATAATAATGAATTTAATTTATAACGCACTTTTCATTAATAAAAATCTCATCCAACTATAAAATGCTTTCTGAAGTTGAGTGTTTAAAAAATTAGTCTTTTTCCTGCTTGTGTTATAGGCAGTAGATAGATTTAACTCTGACCAATAGGTGACCTTGACAGCCATATGTTTATGTCCACAGACGTTGTGTCAACACTGTTTTCATTCACACGGACCTGAAACACCAACTCCTGAGTACCGTGACGTCACTAAACCAGCTGCCTGTAGTCCAGTTCTGCTTATTTTTTCATGCATTTTTCCATGCCTTAATGCCATCCATTTCCTCCCTCTTGTCCTTCAAAACACCTTTCTGTTTGTAATAATGCAGAACGTTGACATCAACTTGCCGTGTGCAGTTTTCATTTCTTTCGGTCTTCTCTGCTTTCATGCTGCATTTGCTGTGTTTACCTCGGTCGGTGTGTTCGCTGTAGAAGCCCTGACCTGTTTTTGACCTCAGCAACCGTGTGTGTTTGTGTGTTATTCGCACTAAAGCATGCTTGAACGGAGCACCAACTTTCGATCTTATTCGTGAATATTAGCAAATGCAAGTGAACATACTGGGAACGGAGACCCATTAATTGTATGGATTTATTGTCATAAGCTGACATTTGCGCTCATGAAATTGTTCAAAGTGGAGATTTTATCTGTGTGTCTTCATTTTTTTTCTTTTTATCACTAATATTTTATTGGCCTTTATTTAATTTGCAAGAGTATAAATCAAAATAGACTATAGAACTGTGCTCATATCTTACTTCCTTTCTATCTATCTGCATTTAACCCTTTCAGACCCAAAAAATGCTACACTGGCATGAATTAAACTTGATTTTTCCTAAATAAAATCTTCACAGGAGGAAAAACAAAATCAGTTGCTGCTTTTGCCCTTTTAATGTCAGGCTTTAAAACTTTTGTCTGTAGCTTTTAGAGGTTATATTTTTGATTTGTTGATGAAGGAGAGAGAAATAATTTTGAGCCAGAAAGGAATTGGATGTGAGGTCAAAGCCACAATTGTGCCCAAGACTTAATAATTATAAAAGTCTTATTGGCCATCAACACAGACAGACTTGTTTTTGCTTGTGAAAATTTGACCTTTAATGTTTTTAGATTACATATTGTTTGCATGTCAGTATTTGTGACTTGATTGGAGTGAATTTCTGAATTTTAGTATCAGATATGTGATAATGGTTTCTCTCATGGGCCTCTCATTAGGGGACTGCCTGGTATGCAGTAAGGAAGCCACCTATTATTATCCACCTGACAAGGGTTTCTTAACTTTGTATCTTACTCATCCGTCAACTTTAATGTGGCCCGAACCACAACGTGTACTTCCACAAATGTTATCTCAAAATAACCGGCCTGGCACCGTGATGTGTGCTATTACTTTTATTGGCTTAGGATTTACCATGATGACGTAATTTGCAAACAAAGACTCAATTTTTATTAGTCATTTTTCATAGACTGGTTGCAAATCAAATATCCAAGATAGCCATCTGAGCTCAAAAAGGAAAAATTTGAGATATTAAGCTCAAATTCAGTGTAGCAGCTGAGAGCAATGCCCAATAAATAATAATAAATAAAAATCAAGATGGCCACCAAAAATACACAGCTATTTTTACACATAGAGCTGAAATTTGGTGTGATTATAGCTGAGAACATTCCCCATCACATACTGAATCAAAAAGTTCAAGATGGCCATCATATTAAAAAAAAAATACTTTAACCATTGATATTTTGCCATTTTGAGCTGAAATGGTATGGTGAGAGCGAACCCGAACGCATTGTAATGTCAAATCAAAAATTTTAAATGGCTGCCACGTGGCAGTCCCAGTCAAAGTTTCTCCTGGAAGTTTCTAGTTATTTTCTTTTCTCCATTTAGGAGTGTTATGTGTACATGGCTTGAAATGCAATGTATATCTAAAGAGACAGTTTTTTGAATGGGCCCTTCATTTATATTATTATTTTAGGCTGTGTCTAGATGAGATGCATGATTATCTCTACAGACACAGAATAGTATATTGCAGTATACTATATTATTATGTGTGGTGTTTTCGTGATCTGCATTGTCAGTGTCAGATTACGGTGCTTATAACGAGAACACACATTAAACAGAAGTTGGACTGAAGTTCATATTTCAAGAAATGAGAAGGATGTAATTACTTTTACTTTCAAATCTGCAGGATGATTGTGTGCAACCAAGTGATGAAGTGCATCCTGAACCGAATAGACAAAGATGAGAGGCAGGCGGCCAAGAGGAGAAAAAAGAAAGAGGTTATGGAGGCCAAGAGGAGGTTAGCTAACGCTAGCAAGCGCTCAATGCTTCTTTTCAGACACAAAGAGAGCCTCAAGATGAAGATTCTGAAGAAGAAGGCGCTTCTCTACGAGAAACTGCAGCTGGAGGCTCAGGTAACAAAAGGCGACGCTTGGAAAGTTGGACAAATCTGGATATTTATTTAAAACATTAAATAAAAGTACCTCTGACTGTAACCTGATTAGTCCTTGTGTCACACTCTTCAGGAGGAGTTAAAGAGGGACCTTCTGCAGATGCAAAGAGAGAAGGAAAAGGCTCAAGCAGCAGCTCTCCAAGCAGCTCAGGTGGCTGCAGCTGCCCACAGTCAAAAACATCAAACTCTGATCCATAAACGCGTTTCTTCAAAGCACCACTTCACCACAACCGTCACCTCCACACACAAGAGGAAACGGGAAGAGGAGAGGGAGATGGCTACAGCAGCCAAGTCCAAGAAGAAGCAGATGATCTCTACAACAAGCACAAAGGAGAGCAAGAAGGACGTAAAGTTGTACTGCATCTGCAAGACGCCCTACGATGAGACCAAGTATGCTGTCAAGTATTTAATATCAAGACTGGTGGTAAATGTGGTCACGTTAAAGCACTCTCAATGTCTCAAGGACAATTTAACTAATGGCCCTAGACATTTTTAGTCCTTTTTTGTAACCTACTATTTACACATCCTAACCTATGTAGTTCACAAATATTTTTTTTCATTCATTCCACCTTTAAACAGATAAATCACATTGATAAATCACTCATTTACAAGTGAGATCTGCTGGACAGACAAAAGTGATGAAAAATAACACATAGGGTTTGGAGACAAAAAAATTCCTAACACATTTCTGACCTGTGAAGGTCAAACATGTGGTAATGAAAAAAATCTCACACACAAGCACATAATGACACCGACATTACGCAAAAGAGGGAGGAGAGAGGAGTCTCAAAGGCAGGTACTTGGTGGGGGGGGGCTGCCGGCCACTGCCAGAAAACGAAGCCAAAGTTCTGAACCGATGACAAATGTTTTTTCAGCTGGGCTCCACTGACGTCCATGGAGTAGCAGATTTGGGAGGATGAGAGCGTCAAGTTTACAAAACATCCCAGGCGTTTTGAGATAAGACGGCCTATCAAGGCCAGTCGGGGAGCCGAATGTCATATAAACATGATTGTTTTTGGAGACAGGCAGAACTTTAATGACATCTACCTTCATATGATGGGAAGTGCTACAGTAGTCCCTCATTTATTGTAGGGATTACCCCCCCCTCCCCCCCCCAATAAGTGCAAATCCACAAAGTAGCGACGTTATATTTATTTATTTTAGTATTGATATATATTTTAAGGCTTTATAAACCCTTCCCACACTTCTGCAATGTTCTAAACTCTTAAACCTACATCATTTTAACAACATACATACTGTACTGTATATGTAGCTACTAAATTTTACTCACCAGCTCTGTAGAACAGCAGCAGCTCTCGACTCCGGTCCGACTCGGTTCCGTTTCTGCAGACCTACCCTGCAGCGATGAATCCCACAATGTCATAAACTCGTAAACCTACTAACTTTAGTAACATATATGTAGGTATTACATTTTACTCACTAGCTCTGGAGAACAGGAGCGGCTTGGTTCCGCTCCGACTTGGTTCTGTTTCGGCGGACCTACTTTGCCGGTTCTAGTCGGCTCTCTGGCTCAGGGTAGTGGTGGTGGGCTCCAGATTGAGAGTCGGACCTTGGATGGCACGCGTCCCGCTTGGAAGTCCTCGTGGGCCGTCTACCAGCTCTCAAGATTCACAGATAAGTCTGGAGGTCTTATTGTGGTCCGGTTCGGTAGGTTCCGTGCGGCTCTCTGCATCTACTGGGCACCAAAGTCACTTTAATAAGCACCAAACTTATTACAATTAGATCAAAACGTTCCCTCTAGTATTTCATCAGAAGGAAATGGGGCTTCTGGGTGGGGGCACTGTTGGCTTCTGGGAAATGTAGTCCTTATGAGTGGAAATACAGTGTAGGCTTATTGAGAGAAAACTACAAAATGGCGGCGCCTGTCCGAAGTATTTTATTTTTTGTGAAATTTTTACTGTACGGTATCCCGTATTTTCCCAATCACGTGCGTAATATAAAAGTTGACAAGCATGTGTTGTGTACATTTTTTTTTCTCGTGTTCAATCTTATTTTGAAAAACCGCGATAGAGCGAGTCCACGAAAGTTGAACCGCAAAGTAGTGAGTGACTGACTACTGTACTCCTTCTATTCTAAAGCTCCTCTGTAACATTTGTGAAGCGCATTCATCCAAATTAGAACAGTTACTTTGAGTTACGTTTCCTCCAATGTTGCTTCCTCCTATTTTTATTTGTTGTATTGATCGTAAGACTCTTCTAACCGTCATCGCTCTGGTTGTGTTTTCAGATTTTATATTGGTTGCGACCTTTGCACTAACTGGTATCACGGAGACTGTGTGGGCATCACAGAGAAGGAGGCGAAGAAGATGGACGACTACATCTGTGTGGAGTGTAAACGGGGTCAAGAGGGCAGCACGGAGGAGCTGTACTGCATCTGTCACACTCCATATGACGAGTCTCGGTAAGAAGCCTGCAAGCGTGTGTGTGTTTGTACACACACTTTATATTTTTTCTGTTCGTGCACGTTTTGATCTTTTTGAAAAAGAAAAATATATGTGTACAGTTCACCCAAAGCATAATCTAACAATGAGTCGTACAACTATGTAAAAGTGAATCCAATGTAAGACTTACTGTATTTTCCGCCTAATAGTAAGTCATACTTGTTTGCATAATTTACATGCCTTGCGACTTATAGGCAGAAGCAACATATTAATGGATGTTTTCCCATATTTATAAACCAGTTTTTGGGTGATATGACCGTTTTCATTCATTGTGACTGCAATTTTTTTTAAAGCAGTACCGCTTTCAGCCACTTGATGGGAGCAGAGTAGTAGTAGCAGTGTGGCATGCCATTGTATCATGTAATAGGTAAGCATGGCTATAATGACAAATTCAAAAAAGTTCAAGACAAAAACAACTGGACTTTATTAATTATACTTTTATTGTTTTTGTCTTGAACTTTTTTTTTAATTGACCATGTCCTGGATGACTGAGAATCTTCACCAGTTATTAATGACTCAATTGGCCTGCCCTAGTCTCCCAACCTTTGTTCTTCTCACTGCTTGGAACCGTCAAACTAGTTGCACCGCCCCAGCGAAATGCAGCTAATTTGACCATTAAAGTGTATTTATTAAGCAAACATTAGACTGAGACACACCTTTGCTATAAATTTGAGTAAACAAATAATTGATTGTAGGCAGTTTGCACAGCGACTCGTGTATACACGTTTACTTCCGCATATTGGCTTTTGAAATACAGCTGATTTAACCGTCAAAGTGCATTTATTAAAGGACCACACCCACCGTGACAGTAACAATTCACCATATTGGACAATTACTGTAGTAGAATATGATGTCTATTTTCATTTTTGCAAATGGGCCAGGCGAGCGTTAAAATAAAACGTGTCCCGGATGAATCCGGAAACCCGGCCGAAGATTGCCGAAGTGTGAAATGACTTCAGTGACGTCCCCCTCAGAAGGCAGGAGTGAGTTCGCCATGGAGGTTTATGAGAGTGGGAGTTAAAACTGCAGTCGTGTCCTACATGGATGCGTGACCTCTAAATATTTCCTGGTGCAGTTGTGTGTTCAGGAACAGCACTCCCTGTTTTTTTTCGCCACGCGCGAGCTGCCACACACACATACTGGACCTGCACGCCACTGCGAGCTGCCACACACATACTGGACCTGACACACCGCGCGCGAGCTGCCACACACACAGACTGGACCTGCACGCCACCGCGAGCTGCCACACACACAGACTGGACCTGCACGCCACCGCGAGCTGCCACACACACAGACTGGACCTGCACGCCACCGCGAGCTGCCAACACACACATACTGGACCTGACACACCGCGCGCGGGTGTATTAAATAGAGCACAAGTCTTACCTTTAAAACCTCCCGATTTCTCATGTCGAGGAGCAAGCTCTCACTGGTCGGTCACTTTATAAATCCATTATGAATTCTTTAGATTTTGGGGAAATAATGAACACTAACGCCATCCTTCAAGGTATTGCTGCAGAACTGTGCAACACATCGGTTAGGCATTTTCTTTGTTGTCTTTGTAACTTCTCTGGTCTGAAAAAAGAACGCTACGGTGATGCATGCATTCAAGGCGGAAACTTCAGTTACATGAATGCCCATATATGGAGAGGGGCAGAGTTTGCCAGAGCTGGGGCTAAAATCTCATGAAAATCATGAAATAACACATTTTGCGTTATTACTCTACAATATCAATAAAATGCTACTGTTTTATTTTTAAAGTCACTACCACATATTAATGGCGATGAAATTTGAAAACATGGTGGGTGTTGTCCTTTAAGCAAATGTTAGACTGAGACACACAGTTACTATAATTTTGAGCAAACAATTGTTTTTAAGTGTTAATCTTGTTAAATTCTTGTTAAAATCCTCCCGTGCACGCTCTTGTCATTTGGCAGCCCATCGATTTTTGCACAACACCGACCCACATTTTTTGGTTGTCAGTGGTGATGTGTGACAAAATGTGACGCGTCAGCTTTGACGCCTAACAGATGCGACGTATACTGCGAAGCAACATACAGTATTTATGGATTTTTTTTCACTTTATTAGACAAACATGGACTGATGTGACTTATAGAGCGGAGCGACGTGTACGGTGGAAAATACGGTATATTCCACACCGTGTTGTCATATAAAAACCACAAGTACCAAAGACGTCAAATTCAGATGTTTCCAGTTAGCCTAAAAATAAATCAACAAACGCTAGTTACCGTAAATATAAAAAAACAAAATCAGATTAAAACTACTTTGCTTTTTCTACGCGAGTATCTTAGTGTATTTAGATCGAATGTTGAATACTGTATTTCTTTAAAGCTGGGGTCTGCGATATTTGAACACTCTTGAACACTCTGGGACTTAGAAATATTTTCAGCGCAGAAAAGCATTCTGCTCCCTCCCCTCAGAGCCATATATGGCACAGTCCGAGCTCTGCAGCTGAACTTGGGATCTGCTCCGCCCCCTGCTGCTCTCTGCTCAGAGCCGCTGCGATATTCTGTGTTTATGTTAATAAAACCTTCTAATAAAATAAAATAAAACCATGGAGCGCTAGTCCTACATCACAAAATCCAGCAGAAATCATCAGAGGTTCACGAAGCAACGTTTGGACATGATTTAATTCGCTCGTGACTTCCTTTTTTGCTGGCAGCCAGGGACACTGCATTCAAGTCTAAAGATACTGAGGAGTTGAGAAAGTGCAGGAGAGAACTGGATGATGGCATAAAGAAGGCCAAAGCCGCGTATGCACAGAGGATCGAGGGACAGTTCACCTCACATGATCCAAGGAGCATGTGGCAGGGCATCAAATGCTTAACAGACTACAAGGGCAAAAGCAAACAATGCCCCAGGGACCCATCCCTGCCTGATGCCCTCAATAAGTTTTATGCACGTTTTGATGATCCAAACAGACCAACTAGCACCAGACTCACCTCATCACCAGACGAGGAGCACCTCAAAGTGACCGCAGCAGAAGTGAGAGGCAGTCTCAGAAGGATCAACCCTCATAAAGCTACGGGTCCAGACAACATCCCAGGGAAAGTTCTGAAGGAATGTGCGGACCAGCTCTGTGAGGTGCTGGCTGACATCTTCACCACCTCACTTGCACTGGAGTCAGTTCCCACCTGCCTGAAGACCGCCACCATCATCCCAGTCCCAAAAAGCTCCACAGTGACTGGTCTGAATGACTACAGACCGGTGGCTCTCACCCCGATAGTCGCTAAATGTTTTGAGAAACTGGTCATGTCCCACATCAAGACAGCCGTCAACATCAACGAGGACCCTCATCAATATGCATACCGTGAGAACCGATCAACAGAGGACGCCATCTCCTCCGTGGTCCACACTGCTCTCACCCACCTGGATCAGAAGGACTCATACGTGCGTCTGCTCTTTGTGGACTTCACATCTGCCTTCAACACCATGATCCCCCAAACTCTGATAGACAAACTATCCACACTTGGACTAAGCCCCTCTATTTGTAACTGGGTCTTAGACTTCTTAACAGACAGACCACAGTCCGTGAAGATCCACAACTTCTCCTCCTCCACCATCACCCTCAGCACTGGCTCTCCTCAGGGATGTGTGCTGAGCCCTCTTCTGTTCACTCTGCTCACATATGATTGTACAGCCACACATCCAGGCTGTCATATTGTTAAGTTTGCAGATGATACAGCTGTGGTGGGATGCATCACAGATAATGATGAATCCAGCTACAGACAGGAGGTGGAACATCTGGAGAGCTGGTGCAAAGAGAACAACCTTCACATGAATGTGAAGAAGACGAAGGAGATGATTGTGGACTTCAGAAGGAACAAACACACCCACACCCCACTGTATATAGGTGGATCTGCGGTGGAGGTGGTCTCCAGCTACAAATACCTGGGTGTACACATGAATGATAACCTCAGCTGGAGCAATAACACCACCAGCCTGATCAAGAAAGGTCATCAGAGACTCTACTTCCTCAGACGGCTGAGACGAGCCGGTCTGAGAAGCCCAGTCCTCACCTCGTTCTACAGGTGTGCAGTGGAGAGCGTCCTGTGCTCCAGCATCAACGTGTGGCATGGAGGCTGCACAGTTGCAGAGAGAAAAGCTCTGCAGAGAGTGGTGAAGGCTGCACAGAAGTCTGTGGGAGTCAGTCTCCCCACCATCACAGACATTTACACCTCCAGATGCAGAAAAAGAGCCACCTGCATCATGAAAGACCTCACTCACCCAGCACACTCACTCTTTGCACCACTCCCCTCGGGACGGAGGTTGAGGAGCATCAAATGTAGAACCACTAGACTGAGGAACAGCTTCTACCCTGAGGCTGTCAGACTCATGAATAAATAAATAATAAGAATAAACACTGCAAAATGTCACATCATACTGATACTGATCTGTTTCTTGTTGCTGCGTTCATCTGTGACCATCTGCTCATGTTCGTGCTGCTGTTTATAATGATGTTTTTCTACTACATTAGGGCTTAGTGTATTACTAGCTGATGTGATGTCTCTCTTAGTTAATCCTAGATGTTATTATTGTATTTCTCTTGCATTTGTTGTTGGATGTAACTGGGACCCTGTGTACATAATCTCGTTTTCAACACATGTACTACATGCGGTGCAAATGACAATAAATTCTCTCTGACTCTGACTCTGACTCTGACTCTGACTCTTTTTCTGTCAGCGCTGGTCTGGAATGTCTGGAATGCTCCACCTCCTCCTGTCTCTGCGCTCCGAAGTTCTGTGTTTATATGATAATATAACTGTTTAAAAAATTTAATAAAACCATGAATCACTCATCCAACAACACAAAATCCAGCAGAAATCATCAGAGGTTCACGAAGCAACGTTGGACATGTTTTAATTCGCTCGTGAGTCGTGACAAATCCATTTCCTCATTCCTGTCAGTGAAGGATGAAGCGATCACTTGGCTTTTGGCAAAAAAACTAAATAAAAGTCCAGCTCTGGGATAAAGAAGGGATATTTAATACATTTTGTGTCACATAAAAAACAGTCCTGCATCGCTTTGCAATCCTTTGAATGAGAACGAGCTGCGGCTGGGACAGGTGGGGGCGTGGGTTGGGGCGTGACAAACAACTCTGTTTTTATTGGCTGTCAGTGTCCTGGTCACTCTTGTGTTTTCAGTGTTTTTATAAATGCTGATAGAGAAGCAAGGGGACTATAGTTTTTTTCAGAGATTACTTTGTCTAACATCAGTTTGTCAGTAGATAGTGACTGAGTGAAGAAATATGTTCAAAATATATTGTTTGAAAAGTTACAGACTACATTACAATCTTACATACCCCAGCTTTAATCTTCACAGGTTTTACATCGGCTGTGATCGATGTCAGAACTGGTACCATGGACGCTGTGTGGGGATCCTGGAGAGTGAGGCCAACTACATCGATAAGTATGTGTGCCCACAGTGTCAGTCCACAGAGGACGCCAAGACGGTCTTCACGCCGCTCACCGATAAGGACCATGAAGGCCTGCGAGGGATCCTGCGTTCCTTACAGGTGAGCAGGCTTGATTTGGTCCAAGGGCATGATATGAATGAGGAAGGTGAAAGTTAGTTCTGCAAACCGTAAAGTGTTTTATGGGGAGATTTATTTTCCACTACTTTCCTGCACACACACTAAGCAAATACACAACCAGTCGAGCAGCAGCAGTGTAGTAGTTTTACCGTCTGCGGTCGGCCCAACACTCGCTGCTTTTTGAAAGTCCGGTTCAGTGCAAGAGCAGTAAACAAAAGTCTTCTGTGTCCACTTTATCTGATGGGTCGGCCTTTCCTACTTGGACGTCTGCCCAACCCAAGTGTTTTCTTCGTACTTCCCTCTCCTCTTCTCGTTCTCCTCCTTCGTCCAGCGATCTGTGTGAGAGGGAAACAGAAATTGGGAGGGACAGTAGAGTAGAACATCTGTGTTGACCCACCTGCTTTCAGAGTAATTTTTATGGCGCTGTTTTTTTTTCTTTGGTTTCAACTTTCTTAAGAATGTGTATCTCTCTTTTCTTTTTTTTTCCTGCCCCTCATGCCTTCTGCAGGCACATAAAATGGGATGGCCATTCTTAGAGCCAGTGGACACGAATGACGCCCCTGATTATTACAGGGTGATCAAGGAACCAATGGGTGAGTCAAGACATTGTGATACAAGTGTGTATACTACGGTAATAAACTTGCTTATATTCCCTTGTAGTTTGGTTCAGAGCCTTCTGTTTGTGCTCTTATTACTGTCGAGTTTGAAATTGATCTAAATATGAATTTGTTTTATCGCCTGTACTCTGCAAGTTGCTAATTTTTTTTAAATATTTATGTTGTTTGAGATTTTAAGTTCTATTATTGTTTGTTTGTATAATTTTATTCATTTCATATTAAAAACAATGACAATTTAAAAAAAAAAAGAAAAATTTAAACAAAAACATAAAATGAAAGGAAGCAGAAGAAGAAAACATTTCTTATATTATCTGCTCCTTATCAAACAATCAATTCAAACTAGGGATGTGCCGATCAGGTTTTTTGAAACCGATACCGATACCGATCACCTATGTGTGACGATCACCGATACCGATCAAAAAACCGATTGCCTATATGTGAGCCGATCACATAAACCGATCACCGATCACCGATCAAATGGCTTACCTGTAATTTATGAGTGCTGCTTCTGGCTACAAGATCTGAAAACTTTTCAGATCTTGTAGCCAGAAGCAGCACTCATGTTATTTTCAGAACCATAAAATCACCATAATTCAGACAAAAACATATTTTAAAAATATGTTTTTGTCTGAAAAACTTTAAAAATATTATTTTTACTAATTTATTTCAGAGAACAAAGTAAATAAAAGTAATTATCAACTGCATTATCAAAGAAAAATGTTTACATTACTAACTTTCAATAAATAAAAAAAGGTATTTTATTGTTTTAAAAAAAAACACATCTATTACTTCATATAAAAAACTAAAATACCCCATTTGCTACTTAAAGCTGCACTGTTGGCTGTTTTTACAAATGGCTTTATAAATACGTAAAGTATCATTATTATTATTTTTTTTAAATAATTTCGTGCTTTTTTGAACAACTTCCTGCGGGAACCAGGTGGCGGTAATGCGCTTAATATGAGTTCGCCAACCGCCATTAAACTCTATAGAAGAAGAAGAAGAACCAGGAAATACCGCCTCCACACTCGGCAGTCGGCGTTTGGAGGACTGTTTCTCCCATAAGAGGATGCCTCATACGGATAAATTAACTGGAAACACTCCCTGAACTCTGTGAATGTCTCAGGACTGGAGCAGCAGCTGCGATCACACCGCCGAGCGTTCCTACAGCGCCGCGCGAGACCAGCAGCTCATGGTATGAGCTAAGGCTAACATGCTAAACCGGACCTGCAGCAGACAGCCGGCTTTGTGCGATCAGAGGTTCCTGGAGCTCGCCTCGATGTCGGACTGGAAGCAGAAGATGTCGGGGGACACCCAGCTAACTTGGAATAACAAAGCCGACAGCCTTTTTGAAGCCGCAGCTAAACTGGACTGCCCGTAACAACAAATAAGTATATTTATGTTTGAATTGATAGTTTGAATTTCAAACTATCAATTCAAACATAAATATACTTATTTGTAATTCATAATAATACAGTCTCATCAGAGATATACAGTCACATCAAAATATCTAATATAATTTGTTAAATTAGAATCAACTTAGATGTAACTCTTCAACAAAATAGTTTTAATCATTTTCTTAAATATTAGTATGGACTTCACATTTTTTACATTGTCCTCTAGTCCATTCCAAAGATCAATTCCTCTTATTGTAGTAGACCTACCCTTTAAACTGGTTCTAAACTTAGGTTTAAAGGTATTGTTACATGATGTTGGAAATTTGCATATTTGTCACAACATATATATCTTATATCATTCAGCTCTGTTCGTTTTTGCAAAATAAATGATAAATATATTAAAATCTCATTCCAAGTTATGGTAGTTTTTTCTCTGGGACACGCCCCTAAAAATCTGCGCACTTCCGCAAAACGTCATCGTGACGTACATGTGGGTAGCCGCTGCTCAACGCGCATGTAAATAATAATGGCGGAGCATGTCGAACAAACACAACCTATTGTTAGTACATGAATGTATTAAAGAAATCGAAGGGTTATTATTCATCCTATACAGTTATTGGACACTCGATCAATTGAAAAGTGATTTAGACACGGTTTATTTTTTTACACAGTAGCTAAGTGGGGTTAGCTTCGTGATGTGGCTTCTTTGTTCTTGGGCTGAGCTAACAGAGTCCCGATTGTGTCTGAGATCTATCATTTTAAGACAGTAAATCATACAAAACTCTCATTAATAAACCCTCCCTGAATAAAAAAACTTACTGATGTTACTTGATCGTGCAGACATAATTTAAAAATACATACGTAAATAGCAACGGGGCCTGTATCTCGGCTAGTGTGTTAGCAGCTATCTCGGCTAGTGTGTTAGCAGCCAACAAACACAACCTATTGTTAGTACATGAATGTATTAAAGCAATTGAAGGGTTATTATTCATCCTATACAGTTATTGGACACTCGATCAATTGAAAAGTGATTTAGACACGGTTTATTTTTTACACAGTAGCTACGTGGGGTTAGCTTCGTGATGTGGCTTCTTTGTTCTTGGGCTGAGCTAACAGAGTCCCGATTGCGTCTGAGATCTATCATTTTAAGACAGTAAATCATCCAAAACTCTCATTAATAAACCCTCCCTGAATAAAAAAACTTACTGATGTTACTTGATCGCGCAGACATACCGGTAATTTAAAAATACATAACAAGCAACGTGTGTTTGGTCCCGATTTTATGTCGGCAATTTTTTTTTAGCATTTTTTAGCATTTTTTTAGCATCGCACATGAAGAATCCTCCGTGATAATTGGCTTTATACACTCACAGTATATAAAGTAAAACAACATGAGCTCGCGTTAAATATATAGTTTATCATCTAAAACAGTACACACCTCCGATTATGTTTACACAAAGACTTACTCTTTTCTAAGGGTGTAACGGTACGCTAAAATCACATTTCGGTTCGGTTCAACTACAAGGAGAGCTCGGTTCGGTTTATTTTCGGTACAATTTTTTTTTTTTTTACAAAATAAAGACTTACAAAATGTTTATTTTGAAAATATGCCAAAAATATGTTTGTATTGTATTGTAGTAATAAATAAAAGTGACCCATTTGGATGATATTTTAAATAAACAGCACTCTACAATAAATAAACTATATGAACAATAATAAAAATCTTAATAAATACAATAACAGTCAGAACAATAAGCAGCAACAGACTGTTTACAATCTAACTAATCAAGTTTTTGTTCAGTAGCAGCAGTGTGGCTGTATTTGTCCTCATTACTGTACTCACAACTTCTTCTTGGTGGGACAGGTGGGACTGTGGGAACAGTTCAGAGTTCAGTTCAGTCATCACTTAGCTGCAGGTGGATTTACCTCTGTCACAGACTGGAAATAAAAAACAAAAGAGATTTAAAAAAAAAACAAGTTAATAAGATTATGATTTAAAAAAAAAGATTATTTAGATAAATACAGGTAGTCCCCGATTTACGAGCGAGATCCGTTACAACGAGGCGCTCGTAAACCGGAAATCTCGTAATTTGGAACGGCCGCCACGCTTCTCGTAAGTCCGGAATTTCGCTCGTAAATTGGAACGGTTTTGCTAGCGCGACTACGAACACTCGTTTTTCATCGAAAAACTGCTTATGAGTGCATAAAAATGATCGGAAACGTGTGTCCACATGTTTAGCTAACGAACTGTGGTGAAAAAACACAGGAAAACTCAGTATTTTTTGCGTTTTTTCCAATAATTCGCCAGCTCGTAAGTCCGGAACCTCGTAGATCAGAGCGCTCGTAAATCGGGGACTACCTGTATTAAAAAAAATACCTCTTGAACAATTGAAACTCTCACTCTTCATCATCATGGCAGGGCTTTAATCTGGTCCAGGGCTTGTTGTTGACAACATCAGTAAGTTTTTTCATAAAGAGCTGAACTTTTTGAAGAGTTGACACGATGAATGTCTCATAGCGACGCTCAGCAACTTTAAAGCCTGCGCATATAACAACGTTCAGACTTAGATTCGAGATTTAAAAACTCATACAGCTTGTGTTATTGCTCTGGACCGCTCTGATTACCTGATGGTAGTTTTAATACAGCTGCTGTTCACGTTCGGATGAAGTAGTTTTAATACAGCTGCTGTTCACGTTCGGATGAAGTAGTTTTAATACAGCTCTTCGTTCACGTTCGGATGAAGTAGTTTTAATACAGCTGCTGTTCACGTTCGGATGAAGTAGTTTTAATACAGCTCTTCGTTCACGTTCGGATGACAGTTTCCAGTGCGTTCACGTTTTAGACGTGTTGCTGCTGCAGAGAGCTTCGTCACGTAGCTGCTGCAGAGTCTTCATGATGCAACGTCCACACAAGCTGCGTGTGCACTCGTCTTTTAACATTTTAACAACTTTATAACGTTCACAAACAGGAGACCGCACGAGATGCTAACGGCTAAATGCTGCGCATGCCACACGAAAATAGCTCCGTGCTGAAACGCACCCAGGAAATTTTGTTCCGCGGTGCATATATTCCCCTGTTAAGAACGTTTAATGAGTGAAAGAATAACCGAAACGGTACGTAGTTGGACCGAACCGAACGTGGTGTACCGAAACGGTTCGGTACACCCATTACAACCGTTACATGCCTACTCTTTTCCGACGGTAGCTTCCCTGCTTGTTTTGATGTGGTAGCTCCTGTGGCACTTTTTTCTGTAGATTTTCTTTTAAAAATAGTAGGAATAGCATCCGGTTTTAAAAGTCTTCTGAATCTTACTGGTAATCCTAAAGATTCTTTTATACCAGGTCTTTCCTGAAAACAATTGGCAGTAAAATGGTCGCTGCAGACATACACCATTGGTCCCTCGTTCTCTGTACTTGTCTCTTGTCGAAGTTTCTCATCTTTTGGGAATTTGTGAATGCTCACTTGTTCACTGCTGATATTAGAACACCCAAATGTGCTACAACGTGACGGCATTCTTCAAGTTACACAAAAAAAGAGGCGATCTTTCAGGAAATGAATCTGTATGGAAAGCAGTTAACACACCAAACAAACGGGCAAGGCTCTGCCTTATGCCCAGTGCCCACATGTACGTCACAATGACGTTTTGCGGAAATGCGCAGATTTTTAGGGGCGTGACCCAGAGAAAAAACTACCATAACTTGGAATGAAATTTTAATATATTTATAATTTATTTTGCAAAACCGAACAGAGCTGAATGATATAAGATATATATGTTGTGACAAATATGCTAGTTTGAATGTTAGATGGTTGTGAGGAAGTATGAGCCTTATACTTAAGTAAAAGAACATTATAATCAACCAAATCATAAAACTTGAGTGATTTCAATTGACAAAATAGAGTATCAGAAGGAAGACAATAAGATTTCCTCATTATAATTCTTAAAGCTCTTTTTTACAAAATAAAAATAGGCATAGTTGTTATTATATTGTGTTATTATATATATCTACATATACACAGTATACATATATATATGTATATATGTATATATATATATATATATATATGTGTGTGTGTGTGTGTATATATATGTGTGNATATATATATGTATATATATATATGTATATATATATATATATATATGTATATATATATGTATATATATATATATATGTATATATATATATATATATATATATATATATATATATATATATATATATACAGGTAGTCCCCGATTTACGAGCGCTCTGATCTACGAGGTTCCGGACTTACGAGCTGGCGAATTATTGGAAAAAACGCAAAAAATACTGAGTTTTCCTGTGTTTTTTCACCACAGTTCGTTAGCTAAACATGTGGACACACGTTTCCGATCATTTTTATGCACTCATAAGCAGTTTTTCGATGAAAAACGAGTGTTCGTAGTCGCGCTAGCAAAACCGTTCCAATTTACGAGCGAAATTCCGGACTTACGAGAAGCGTGGCGGCCGTTCCAAATTACGAGATTTCCGGTTTACGAGCGCCTCGTTGTAACGGATCTCGCTCGTAAATCGGGGACTACCTGTATATATATATATATATATATATATATATATATATATATATATATATATATATATATATATATATATATATATATATATATATATATATATATATATATATATATATATATATATATATATATATATATATATATATATATATATATATATATATATATATATATATATATATATATATATATATATATATATATATATATATATATATATATATATATATTATATATATATATATATATATATATGTATATATATATATATATATATATATATATATATATATGTATATATGTATATATATATGTATATATATATATATATATATATATATATATATATATATATATATATATATACAGGTAGTCCCCGATTTACGAGCGAGATCCGTCACAACGAGGCGCTCGTAAACCGGAAATCTCGTAATTTGGAACGGCCGCCATTTCGCTCGTAAATCCGGAAATCCGCTCGTAAATTGGAACGGTTTTCGCTAGCGCACCTAAAAACACTCTATTTTCATCTAAAAACTACTTTTGAGTGCATAAAAATGATCGGAAACGTGTGTTTATATGCTTAACTTGCTAACTGAAGTGAAAAAACACATGAAAACTCAGTATTTTTTTCGTTTTTTCCAAAAATGTGCAGCTCGTAAGTCTGGAACCTCGCAGATCAGAGCGCTCGTAAATCGGGGACTACCTGTATATATATATATGTATGTATACTGTATATATGTAGATATATATAATAACACAATATAATAACAACTATGCCTATTTTTATTTTGCAAAAAAGAGCTTTAAGAATTATAATGAGGAAATCTTATTGTCTTCCTTCTGATACTCTATTTTGTCAATTGAAATCACTCAAGTTTTATGATTTGGTTGATTATAATGTTCTTTTACTTAAGTATAAGGCTCATACTTCCTTTCAGCAGATGAAACCAACTAACTGTTCTCTGGACATCATTCCCTCTAAAATGTTCAAACAGTCCTTTGATGTAATTGGTCCTTGTGTTTTGTCATTTATTAACAGCTGTCTATCTTCAGGTTTTGTGCCATCTGCTTTCAAACATGCTGTGGTCAGGCCTCTTCTCAAAAAACCAGGCCTAGATCCTACAGCTCTCTCTAATTTCAGGCCAGTTTCCCATCTGTCATTTCTATCAAAGGTCCTAGAAAAGATTGTTTTTATTCAACTTCAATCTTTTCTAGAACTCAACAACCTGTTTGAAAAATTTCAGTCAGGTTTTCGAGCTCGTCACAGCACTGAATCTGCACTGCTCAAAGTACAGAATGACATTCTTCTGTCCCTGGATGCAAAAAACCCTGCTCTGCTGGTGATGTTAGACCTCTCAGCAGCTTTTGACACCGTCGACCATCAGGTACTAATCAACCGCTTGTCTCAGCAGGTTGGCCTCCAGGGAGCTGTGCTTGAGTGGTTCAAATCTTACCTGTCTGGGAGAACTTTTTCTGTCATGATAGGCGATCTGTCCTCCTCTTCATCAACCCCTCTGACCTCTGGCGTACCACAGGGATCTATTCTAGGGCCAGTCCTCTTCTCTCTTTACATGCTGCCATTAGGATCAATCATTGCACGTCATAACCTGTCTTTTCACATGTATGCAGACGATTTACAAATCTATCTGCCAGTCACTCCCAACCCCTCACCCAGTTCAAACACTCTTGTCAACTGCTTAAATGACATTAAGCACTGGCTCTCTCAAAACTTCCTCCACCTAAACACAGATAAAACTGAATGCATTTTATTTAGTGCACCTGGTGACACCAGCAACATCCTTCCCAGTCCCAGTGTTGGTTTTCCCCTCCCCCACTTCAACCCGGTGGTCAGAAATCTTGGAGTGCAGCTTGACTCCAACTTAAAGCTTGATAAACAGATCAGTTCTGTTGTCAAGACCAGCTTTTTCCAGCTCCGTCTGCTCTCCAAAGTCAAGTCATTTCTCAGCCGTGGTGATCTGGAGAAGGCCATCCATGCCTTTGTGACCTCCAGACTTGACTATTGTAATGCTTTGTATGTTGGTATTAATCAATCCTCCATCTCCCGTTTACAGCTTGTACAGAACTCTGCCGCGCGCTTTTTGACCAACACACGAAAATATGAACACATCACTCCTGTCCTGTCCTCTCTACACTGGCTCCCGGTTCAGTTCAGGATACAGTTCAAGCTGCTCCTGTTTGTTTTCAAAGCTCTGAATGGACTTGCTCCTCTGTACATCTCAGAACTTTTGAAAGCCCATCAGCCCGGCAGAGATTTACGATCTGCCAGTCAACACCTGCTGGAGGTGCCTCGCTCAAGGTACAAACAATGGGGAGACCGGTCATTTTCTGTTGCCGGCCCAAAAGCCTGGAACAGCCTCCCCCTTGAGCTGCGTGCCACCTCTGATCTGACTCTGTTCAAAACCAGACTGAAGACCCACTTGTTCAAAAAAGCTTTCAGTGTGTAACTTTTATTACTTTTGGTATTTTAATATGTAGCATTTTTTATTTCCATTGCCTTTTTATTTCCACTTGTTCAAATAAGCTTCCAGTGTGTAACTTTTATTACTTTTGGTATTTTAATATGTAACATTTTTTATTTCCATTGCCTTTTTATTTCCACTTGTTCAAAAAAGCTTTCAGTGTGTAACTTTTATTACTTGTGTTATTTTAGTGTTATTTTAGTATGTAGCATTTTTTATTTCCATTGCCTTCTTTTATTGCTGTTGTTTTTATTCTATTTTCACTGATTTATTGTTCCAGTTTATTCATCTTTTTATCCTGTTAAGCACCTTGGTCAATGCAAGGCATTGTAGGAAGGTGCTATACAAATAAAGTTTATTATTATTATTATTATATATATGTATATATATGTATATATGTATATACAGTATACATATGGAGGGACTATGTTTCTCGGCTGGCCTGGGAACGCCTTGGGATTCCCCCAGAAAAGCTGCTCCATGTGGCTGGGGAGAGGGAAGTCTCTATATATGTGTACCCCTGGATGGATATAAATATATATATAAATATATATATATATAAATATATATATATATATAAATATATATAAATGTATATATAAATATATATATAAATATATATATATATATAAAAAAAAATATATATATAATTATATATATATA